>JAKUBH010000049.1:0-57520 GCA_030563205.1 Sugiyamaella marilandica
AGGGTTGTCTAGATCGTATTTGGTTACCCCAAACTCTGAGAGCAGTCTTCACCGGGTCGCAAGTGCCCTAAGACGCCCACTCCGGCAGATTCAATCATCCAGTCAACGCTTTCCTTCTATCCAGCCTCGCCATATCGAGGAGATCTTACAGATGCAATCCTCCGACAACCGGGGGTCGAATCCTCGAGCCGAGCATAGTCTTGGCATGACTCCCCAAAGTCAGCCTAGTAGCGCTGGTATCGGTCCTTCTAAGTTACCGGGTGGCAGCAGCGGAAGGGATTCCTCGGAATGATACATGCATTTAAACTCTCAATGATGGGCACGCGGGTCGTAGTCATCAGGGTGAAAAGTTTATCAAATGCATGTTATATAAAATGTAGAAAAGAAAAAAAATAACTTATAGCCGTCAAGAAATAAAATGAAAGCCCATCGATAGGTCTGTCACAGTGGTAGTTTTAACATTATCCTCTGTTATATCCTGTTTTCTGGTAGCATAAGTATTGGGAGATCGTTCGGAAATCGTGTTTTCTCCTAATACTGTCGTTCCAGATATCGGTAAGCTTCGGGAGTGCGTCGATCGTAGCATCGAAGCTCTTAGAGCCCAATTAGATGCCACTCCCGTTTTGCGAGGCTTCACTACGAACATCCTGCGATCGTTGGATGCAGCTTCGATGGCACTCGGAAAAGATGGCCAAAATACTGACGAATTGATTGCTATAATGAATGGTCTTCGCCAAGCATTGTCGACTTTTTTTGGAGATGTTGCAAAAGATCCGTTGCATAATGATTATTTAGAGCTAAATAATCAGATTCGGAGAGCATGTAATTCTCTTGATGCATTCGTCCATATGCTGCTTGCTGTAGCATACAATGAGAAGGGTGGGCTTTTTTTTCGATTGATTTCGGGTAGAGAAGGGGTATTGCAACAATGGATGGTCGGTCGAAGTATTGCAGACCAACCTCGCGGTGCTGAGCTTCCTGCTGTACTCAACCGCCTGCTTACGGAAGTTTCGGATATGCAAATGACATATCAAAACCGCAACTATAAAGGCCCTATTCCAATGATATGCTTCGCAATTTTGGGGGGTTCTATTAGGCAAATCCCTGAAATTACTGACGAGTCCATCAGAAGATTGCATCAGGCCGCCGAGGCAGCATACAATGAAATATTCCAGTATGGTCTAGATCTGGCACCGTATAGCCAAGCTGATACGGAGATTGTAAATGAGATTATCACAATCTTGAAAAAGATCGTCGAATTCATTTGTTGCTGTGATGCTTTCTCTGCGTACAATAAGCTAGAGGCTATTACTGCGCAGCGGGATGGACTTCAGGCAACAAATGAAGAGTTGCAAATCCAGGTTCGTCAGGTTCAAGATGAGAAGAGCGCTTTGAATACTCAGATTCGTCAGCTTCAAGATGAGAAGAGCGCTTTGAATACTCAGATTCGTCAGCTTCAAGATGAGAAGAGCGCTTTGAATACTCAGATTCGTCAGCTTCAAGATGAGAAGAGCGCTTTGAATACTCAGATTCGTCAGCTTCAAGATGAGAAGAGCGCTTTGAATACTCAGGTACGTCAGGTTGAAGATGAGAAGAGCTCTTTGAATACTCAGGTTCGTCGGGTTGAAGATGAGAAAAAGGATCTGCAGAGTCGTATCGAGGCACAAAAGTATCAGCTCGGAGTATGGGAAGGGTTGTCTAGATCGTATTTGGTTACCCCAAACTCTGAGAGCAGTCTTCACCGGGTCACAAGTGCCCTAAGACGCCCACTCCGGCAGATTCAATCATCCGGTCAACGCTCTCCTTCTATCCAGCCTCGCCATATCGAGGAGATCTTACCGATTCAACCGTGGATCGAATTCCCGAGCCGAGCACCGTCTTAGCATGACTCCCCAAAGCCAGCCTGGTAGCGCCGGTATTGGCTCTTATAAATTGCCGAGTGGCAGCACCAGAAGTGATTCCTCGGATTTATACATGCCTCTGAACTCTCATTGATGGGCACGCGGGTCGCAGTCGTCGGGTGAAAAAATTATCGAAGACATGTTATATAAAATGAAGAAAAGAAAGAAAAAAGTACATAACTTCTAGCCGTCTAAAATAAATGAGAGCCCATCGATAGGTACCTCATTTGAAGTAGGGTGTATGTAGAAAATGAGAGCGGCCAAATCATTGTCAGTCCTCACGTATTCACACTGTTTCATATCAAAAGCCGAAGTGCTTCTTCGTGATATTCAAGCGAACGGAAGACGCAATCAGGATTCGTTCGAAGCAGAGAGGAAGGGAAGAGGGGTGGGTGGGGGGGACTAATCGTGGAAATATTCATATATGTTATATCTAATCAAATACACAAACTCGTTCGTAGACCATGAAAAAGGCTACTGATCCCACCCAACATAGTCGCGGCCCACCACGCGAAACACGCGCACTTCGCCGCTCTTGAGGTCGCCCAGCTTGAAGCTCTCCTGCTTGATCTTGCCAGCCAATGGCAGCAATACGCGAATCTTCTTCTTGGTGCCGTCCCACTCGTACACGATACCTGCCAGAATGCCATCTCGACCCACTTCTGCTGTGTATTTCTGATGCAATCCGCCTCTGTGGCCCTGGAACTGGGCGTTGCGGAAACTTACTACGTCTCCAGGACGAACCTCATCAAACTGCTGCACCGTGGCATTGGCCAAATTGTCGTAGACAGTTGCACCGAATGAGCGACCAGCTACAGGTGGTAGGGCACCAACGCCGCTGAGAACTCTCTGAACATAGTCGCCCGACGACGATGACGATGACGACAGCCGTTGTGCTTCGTTCAGCACCTTCTTCCCGTACAAGCTGTATGCTTCTTCCAGCTGGTCCTGTCGCCACAGCGGTGGCGCGGTTTGTGACTGCTCAAACGTCACCGATCCGTACGGGTCATGAGCATCATAGCGAGCAGTGACAACAGTCTGCGAATAGTCTGCATACAAAATGTAGACGTCGCGGACCGAAATTGTACGACCACCTCGTTTCGTGGCCTGTGAGTCTTCAATCTCGTAGAATACATGACCCTTGGCGACTGCTGAGGGCACTCCTTGAGGAGCTATCCACCATCCAGACTCGTGGTTGACATCGACCTCAGACGCGATAAATGACGACCGCTCAATGCTCGTTCGCGGCTGCCGCAGGTCCACGGACGGTCTACCCCCGTGACTGACTGCTGAGCTGCGATGAACGTTTGGAGCTGCTGGTGCTGGTGCTGGGGCTGGTGATGGTACTGGTGCTGGCAATTGTGTCGGTGCCGGCTCTGACGGCGGTGTGGGTGGCACAGGAGGAGGAGCATCACCCGGGACTGGAGGCGACTGTAGGGGTGATGAGTATTCCCTCGCAATCGATCGGTGGTACTCTTCATCATCTGAATCTAATTCGTGCAGACTGTCCCCATCAGAACTGTCGTATCCACTAGGAACGGGGGGCGGAGGACCAGTCGGAGCACCAACTTGAGGGATGCGTGGAGGAGAAACCGGTGGTGGCACTGGCGGTGGTGGGTGCGACCGTGGACTGCCCAATTGATCTCCCGAGCTTGGTAACGGAGGCGGAGGAGGTCGTTGCGTGCGCGCTGGGGGTTCTGATGGTACATGCGGAGGATGCGGTCGTGCGGGCACGGGGGGCTCTGGCGCAGAGGGTGCCGACACCGTTGGAGGAATTGGCGGCGGCTGGCGCGTCATGGCTGGAACGTCTACTACCGCTGGTGGCACCGCTGGTGGCGGTGGAGGAGGAAGGGGCCTTGCAGCTTCGGTAGCGGAACTGCGATTGGAGTAATCAGTACTATCGCGATTGGCATGTGGGCTGTTGGCCCCAATGTAGGCATCCGTGTCGACATCAGCCTCGTATCCGGTTGACTCTTCGTCCAGAGACTCCGCCTTATCCTGGCTTCCAGGTGGAGCTGCGTTAAAGGTGTTAGCCCGTGGCGGAGTGACGAAAGACATTGCACCCTGCGACTCCACCGTTGTCGACCGCGACAGTCTGCGTGGCTGAGTTGGCGATGATGGCACTGGAGGAATGCTTCCGCTTCCCTTAACATATGACGTACGTCTTCTCACAGCAACCTCCCCGTCAGAACGATCTGATCCTTTCTGCTCCTCAGATTCAGTACGCTCGTCATCGCCAAGCTCATACTCGGTATTCTCAACCGCTTTTGTTACTGCTGCATCACTGTGAGCATGCTTCACCTCGACGGCTTCTGCCGCTTCAGAGCTACCGGCAGTGTCGTCGTTTTCCCCACCTTCATCACCGTCTTGACCCGACTGTCGCCTCAGATGAGCCAAAGCATTTGGATCCGCAAAAGGAAACATGGGCACTGGAGCTGCGTTTTGCACCACCTCTTCTTCTTGGTGGTGCCCGTCATTGGCCTTCTTTTTCGACTTTGTCTTCTTTGCCGTCGAAGGCTGAGGGAACCCTGTCATGATCATACCGAGATTCATCCCCATGCCACCAGAAATCTTGGCCATTCTTTCGCGCAGCGCAATTCTGCGGGCTTCTTCTTCGTCTTCTTCGTCATCTTCGTCTTCTCCTTCTTCCTCTTCGTCCTCTTCCTCCAAATATTCCTCCTTATTCTCGTCCTCCTCATCTTCCCCTTCTTCTTCATCGCCTTGACCATATCGAGGCTCCCAAGGCACATCATCACCCGGAACAGGAGGCACTACGACGGCTCTAGGTGTTTGAGCTACTTGTGGGATTGCTGCGGGACTTTCTTCTGATTCTTCATAAACATTGTCCAAGCTTGGTCGCCTGAAAGCAGGCTGTGTTTCCGGCCTCTCAGCTTCTCCAAAAGACGATTCAGACCTCACAGACCGTACAGACCCACCTGTCTGGTTTGGTACAATCTCGCTGACCGAGCCTCCAGTAGAGACACGCTCAATTGGCTTCTGGTCGTCTCCACTCGGTACAGAGGGTGGAGCCTGTTTCGCCTTTGCCCTGTTCTTTTTACGAAGTGCTGACGCCTCTGCGCGCTCTTGCTCCTCCTTCTGTTGCTGCTGCAGTAGTTTGATCCGGTCTTTGAGACTCATGCTGGGCAGTTCCTCCTCCTCCGCCACAGGACGAGGAGTCTCCTCTTCTGACTGCTCAGCGGCAGGCTGTGACGGTGGAGGTTGAGGCCTGTGGGAAGTTGTCGTCGATGCCGACGGCGATACCTTTGGCAGGCTCGGAACATACGAGCTTGGCGGAGGCACGTAAGGCTTGGAAACAAACGACTGTTGCTGGACCTTCTGGCCCAAAGGAACAAGCGGAGGTGCCTCCTGTTGAGTGTTGAACGCCGCGATTCGGTCCTTAAACGCATTTCGGGATGACGACTTTGGCAGCTTCTCTTGGCCATCAGATCCTGCTGTAGTAGGGTCGATTGGTTCTCGGGCAGAAGCTGGCAAAGACGCAATTTCTGGTTCTCTGACGGTTCCTTCGACAGGCACGACCGACTCTATTTGTTGCTTCGTTTCATCCTCATTCGCCATCCCAGACACAGCAGGAGGCTTGAGCTGAATCTCCTTGGTCTCCTCGCCGTCATCCTGGTCTTGGTCCGACCACCCGGCATCTTCATCACTCCCCTGGGAAGCAACCGGCACCTTTGAGAGCGGCAAACCCTCCTCAATTGAAGACCGCTCATTAGTGGTAAGAGGTTCCTCCAATTGTGCAGCTTCCTGCGAAGTTTCCTCAGTATCATGTTGGTTGATTGCCGAGGTGTTGCGGTCCGTTTCGGAGATTTGCACGAAATTGCGCGGAAAGATGCCCCGCTTGGTCGGGTCATCTGCGTATACACCAGATAGCCATTCTTCGTCCTCCACGGTTGTAACTGTTATTTTTTGGCCAGTCTCAAAGCTCAAGTCGTCGGGATGATCAGACTTGTAAGGGTATAGCGCAACGACCGCGAATGGGGCCTGTGGAAGAGCCATTTCTCATAAAGAGCCCGTCCTGCAAGATTACTTTGTCTGCTTCAAAGAATCTGGAGTGCGGGGAGCAGTGTGTTCGCCACAACAGTTGTATGTCAATCCCACTTGTTATCCAATTTCTGCTATAATCAATCGGTATGGGGTAACCAGGGAGCCTAATAATGAGGTGCGCTACTAGTCGCTGTTTCCGGGTTACGTGAGGCGCAGTGGAAGCGGAGCGGCGGAAGCCTTATTGACGATGTCGAACCGACCGAGCTTTGCAGCGACCACAGAAAAAAAATACCTTTACGAACAGGGTTTAGGAAAAAACATGATTCGATAATCTGAGAATAGCTGATTTCATGATCCAAGTATTTCAGCTGACGGAAATTCGGGCTTTGTTAAGAGTTGTTCTGCTCGCCGATCGCGCTTGTTTGCACTATGAAGTTTTTGACAACTGATTTGCCTTTGTATTCAGCTGCGCAATGGGGTCGCAGCGGTTTTAATGCTCGGCTGTTTATTCTGTTTCCTCCTCTTTCGCTGTGCTGGGCTGCAACAACCAGAATCGATTGATACCAGTTTTGTCGTCAACATACATACGTTGTTGTGGTCGCCAAGTAATCGGTACACGTCATAGAACCGATTCATGATACGAAAAAATACTTTATATTTTTTGACTGTAATGGCTTACATTACCGATCCTCTTGCTACATTTTTTGGTATTCGTGTTATTTGCATCATTCTCAGGCTGAATAAGTTTCCACGTTTCAGCTCGGCTAAGAAAGAAACTGCGATAACGGTTAACGTTACCCCTGAAGCATACTTCCTATCTAGGCGGCGTCTGGGGTAATTTTAATGGCAGACGGCAGAGAGAATAAAAAATATACATATTAAGATATCAAAAAATCCTGGATTTTAAACCGACGTTAAGTACACATATTAGATACACTATAATAATCTCCGACTTCACTGGCCTTCGTCAATCTAAATAGTAATAAAATTCTTCTTTCATGCTAAGTTAATTACTCTTCAATTTATATACACATGTCTTGTTAGTCTTTGTGCTGTAGAGCATGACAAACTCGGTGCCTCTTGACTTTTCCTTTGCAAGAACACCTTGAATATTCATCAGATAGGCCTTTTGAGACGGGCATGTGCCAACCACCTTCCGCTTCCATTCGTCAGGCTGTTCCGGCGACGTGGATACTATTGCGTCAAGTGTTTCATCCTTAACGTCCAGTGAGTACACGGGTGACGCTGAAAGCATTCTCATGAATTGCCCAAGCCCTTGTCGGCAATTTTCTTCCAAGAGCCATCGATTCTTCTTTCCTCCTTTGAGTTTTCCATTCTCATTGAGTATGGTGATCCTGCTCGACGACACACTGCTCGAAGAATCGAAAGACGACGAACCAGCTGGCGACAATGGTCCATTCTGACCTGGTACAGGAATTGTCGAAGTACCCGTGTCACCATTATCGAGCCCTTTGAGAACAGGCGTTGTTACTTTTGCGCCAGCAGGGACTGTCATTGGCATTCCCATGACAGGAATACTGGTATTCGGCACGAGGCCTGCTAAATACCTCTGGCGATCAGCGAACTCCATCAATAAGTGCGGTATAAGATCCTCGACAGCAATATCAATATCACGCCTCTGCGAGACGTTCTTCACTCGCAACTGTTTGTAGTTGCTTGACGCAGTATAGCTGTTCATCTGCTTCACGATTACTACCCAATTAATATTATCCCTTTTGGCCATTTCTACCAAAGCTTCCGATGAATGTAGCTCTTTAGCCAGGTCTGCCTTGATATTGTGTGCCCAGAGATCCCGAAGGATATCAACACAGAGACCTTTAATGTTGGAGCTATTAAAGCTGGCCACCAAAACGTCACATCGCGGCTTATCCCACAATTCCAATGGGCCAACAGTTGGGATTTCCGTCAGGTTTCCATATTTGACCGATTTCTTGGCGAACTTCTTGATAGCAGAATCACGGTACCCCATCATAGTGTCAACAAGCTTATCCAGCGATAGATTGAACCCAACAGCCCTCGCAGTCGCGCCATTGTCCAGAGCAGTCATTCGAAATTGCCGAATCAACTTGTCATACCGTCCTCCAGCTGCCACAATACTTCTCGACTGTTTGTCTTCTACAATAAGCTGGAACATGATTCCCGACTGGTAGAATGATTCATTATGATTGCTCAATGGCGCGAGGAAGATCTTCTTGTTCACACCAAACCGTCGCATTTGGTTGACGACAAGCTTCAGATTTAGTAATTGATCCTTCAGCTTGTCAAGCGAATCGGCCTCTTCCATCAACTTGAAAAGACGTTGTTCAGCCTTGTCGATTTCGTCTCGAAATCCAAAGTATTCCAAGGTGTTCAGAGCGGTCGCCGATAGAGTTGACTTAGCAAGCAGCTCATTTCGAATTGCTGCCCTAGCCGGTCCTTGGCCAGCCTGGCCCAATAGTCTCAGAGCCGTAACTTTCTGTGCCCCTGTGAATCCGCAATACTCTAGAACTGTATGCAATATATCCCAAGTGTTGATATAGAAGCAGACAGTTTCAGGACGGAAGCAAGGCAACGCTTCTGTGATCTCATCCAGAACTTTCATAACTTCCGCCTCGTGATAGGGCTGATCAGAAGAATCAAAAGTGACGATGTCAAAATCGACTTCGTTGCACAATCGAGGGTGTGTGTTGCGGTTTCGCTCATCCACTCGGTAAACAGTTCCAAATGTGAAAGATTTCTGAAATCGTGGCATCACCTCTGCCAGACGGCGCGCAAATGGTAAAGTAAGGTCATATGGCAGCTGCAAAATGTTTCCAACAGAATCCATAAGTTCAACAACATTCGTGGCACTGTACAAGTTAGACCTTGGAAAGATTGAAGAGCGGTCGTTATAATCAATAGCACCATGCCGTTCAAAGATTGCTGTCAGACCAGAAACGATCGCAGATTTGAGCAAGTGTTCTGTCGAATCTACCAAACGGGACTGTGGATTTTCTATCGCCAATTGCGATCTGTCATATAAGACCTTTTGCGCAGATGGAAGCGGTCGGGAAAACAGAGCGTTACATATCTGGTACAGCCATGGTGAGTTAGGACTAGGATCTACCAAACTTCTCAAAGCCTCTTTGACCATCTCATCCTTCTGGGGAATCGGTATGAGTCCAGATGCCAGCAGCTCGCCTGCGCTTGGTCTTTGGCTCGGTGAATGATCCAAGAGGCGCTGAACTATTTCTCTCTCTGCATCAAATCTCTTGACCATGAAGGTTTGAGGGAACACAACTTCTGGTGATCTGAGCTTCGTCAATGTGGACACCCGCTCCATTGCTGTGGTCATGGGAAATACCATCTCGAAAAAGATGATGCCTAAAGAATACATGTCGACTTTCTCGTTGTAAGATGATGAGGACTTTCCATTTTGAGATTTTCTGAGAACTTCCACAGCAACGTATAAGGTGGTCCCAATGTCTGATGTCAAGTCATCGGTGGCGTGCGCACCTCCAGAAGTGCTAGCGTGCGCAGCGGGGGTCACGCTGATACTTTTTGCCAGCCCAAAGTCTCCGATTTTCACGTTACGAGACTGATCAATGAAAATATTCATCGGCTTCAAGTCTCGGTGAATCACGCCTTCTCGGTGAATATGATTCAAACCCTCAACAATCTGCCTCAAGAGACGCCAGTACTCATCTGGCTGATTAAACAGTTGGTCGCGAATAACGTCTGCCAATGTATGCTTTTCACAATACTCCATTTGAATATACAGAGTGCTCTTGACCTTTGGCGCAGGAGGTTTTGGAAGAACCTTGAATACTGACTTCTCCACAGACACACGTCGATTGTCATGGCTCCCGTTGTCTTGCTCCGAATCTGAGTCACCAAATTCAATTTCTGGGCCATCGACCATCGAATTGGACATAAAGTCCAATGACGCGCCTAAAGATAAATCTGAATAAGCAATCTTCCCAGAAGGTACCTGAGATCTGCCTCGGACATGAGAACCGTTGCTCCTATCACTATTCCCGTTATTAGTACTGTCCTCATCCTCATCCTCACTATCGTCAGTTTCTTCATTACCAGACGAAACGGCACTTTCGTCGAAATAAGCCGACTGGTCTTCTTCTAACCAAGCAGTGAAGTATCGCACCACATACTGGTGGTTGAGTCTTGACAGTAGCCAAACTTCCTGCAGTATATGCGCCAGTTTGTCAGAGGTTGCCTGAATCTTTTTAATGGCATATGCACGGCCATCCACCTTGTTTCTCGCTTTGACGACCTCGCCATATCCGCCACGACCAAGGACCACTCCCTCTTCAAAATCATTCGCGTATCTCGAGTAAGTAATAACGTTTGAAGTGAGAGCTGTTGTAAAATTGGACGAGTTACGCTCAGAATTAAAGCTTCGCCTTATACGGTTGCTCCCAGACCTTTGTCTCCTAAAATTGGACGACGAATTGGCCGATGGGGACCGCGTGTGAGACGAACGAACCAGCACCGAGTTGACTGCCAGAGAATCGGATCTCAGAAACTGCGATAACAGAAGGTCAAATGCATTGGGGCGTTTCTTGGGCGAATGGTTGAACATTTTTGAAAGAAACTCACGCAGCGGATCAGAAACGTCAGACGACAATGTCATGTCTGCTGGGTTGGTGAACTCGTTTACAATAGACTTGCCGCTAATAAGCTGCACAAATATTGTGCCAAAGCACCAGATATCGGACTTTCTGGTGGGCGTCTGACTGCCGTCAGAATATTCTGGTGGAAACCAGCCTGCAGGTAGAGACGCTCTTGCATGGGTAGCCGATTTGAAAGGGTGCTGCCGGTTCATCTCGACTAACCGATACCCATATGAAGATTCGCTGAGTTTGACAGTAGTTTCACCCAGCTCCTTGTTTCGAAAGAGTACGACGCTTTCCAGCGTGAGATGCTTGTGCAAGAACCCTGCTTTGTGGATAGCTTCGAGAGCCTCCAGAATCTGGATGGACCAGGTCCGGGCCACTTTGGCGCTCACGCAGTCCACAACATCTAGGAGGTCGTAAAGAGTGCCCATAGGTGAATACTGGGTAAGCAGGTAAATCTTCCAGCCCCCGCTTGGCTTACGGGAGATTTTCGACTCGTATAGAGGGACAACGTTTTCATTGCGAAACTCCTTGAGCGCCTCTAGTTCAGATTCAAAAATGTGGACGAGGCGGCGGCCGTCGATGGACGTCCAAAACGGTTCATCAAGATCGATTTCAGATAAAAGCAACAAAGTGTCGTCCTGCTCAGATTCTGAAGGAACCTCTGATAGCCGGGGTTTGACGATATAGTTTGTGCCAAAAAAGTTGTTCGTGGTGCGTATTTTGCCCATTACCTGGCGGAATCTGACCAGCGATCCGTTTGTTCGACGCACTGTGACCACTCGGTCAAAGGTGACTACATCGTTGTCATCGACCGACAGGTCACCGATTGGCACAACCAGCCGTTCATCGATAGGTGCCGCGCGGTCGGCAAATTCACTATACTGCTGGCTGCGAGTCTTCCTGCGATTGATCTCTTCCTGAACCATTTTGTCGAGCACTCGTTGCTCTTCTTGCGACTCTGCCTCCCGCTGCAGTCGCATCGACTCTTCTTCAGCACGTTTCTTCTCCTCCTCCTGACGGATACGAGCCAACCGAGCTTCCTCGAGACTCGGAGCCTCGGCACCCATGCGCTCATATTCATTTAGCTGGTCCTGCACTACCGAGGTGATTTCGAACACCATCTCCTGCCCGACCAGCGACTTCGCTGTCTTGTCTATGAGTTGTTTGACATAGTCGACCTGGCGAGGATGCAAATTTCTGTGGTCTTCAATTGTAATTGTCGGCAAAGTCCTTGGGTAGGTTGCCGTCATGGACACCTTGATGGTGAGGGATACAGCATAGCTGGTATTGTCTGCTGGCGACGAGCGGATGGTGATAGAAAATTTAGGACTTGGAGTTTTCTGTGGTCAGTACGAGTTTTGTACAAACAAAAGATTAGACGGGCTCACTTACATTCCAGGCGGCACTCTGCTGGGGGATATCGTGGAAATCATCCATGTAAATGGCCTTTAGGGCCTCCACTTCGTTGGTCTGGATCTCCAGGAATTGTTCTTCGGGACGAGACATGGCATCCAGAAGTTGTCACAGCACCATCTACCCATAGAGGGGTTTAGACGGTCATTTTTGCAACAACGCAACGAGCAAACCAGAGGTGTGGGTGATGAAATTACAAAAATAATATAAAAATGAAGCGTCAATAGAGATGGTATCAAGATTAGATAGATACGCACCGCATCGACCAAACTAAAAGAAACCCTAACTCACCGCGATCAACTTTGCGAGAGAGGAGCTAGGGCGGCTGCTATTATACATTCTACGAACCCGAAATTTCAGCAAAAAAAAAGGAAGAGAGAAGGTATGTATATACAATAGGAGAATGAGCATGGTGATTGTCGATGTGAAATTGTATCTGCCGTCAGAATGGAATTGGGCGGAAATGTGACGCGATAAAAACAACAAAATAGCTACTACGGCCCTATTCTGCACATGAATCGCTTAACTGTACTGATCGTGCATATACCGATAAACGTGGCTTATCAGCCGAAAAAAAGGCGGACAGCACGCACAATTGGCAGATCCGCTGCGATAGCAGCTGCCATAACTGTGCATTGCGCAGCTGGAGTGCGTTTTGGTAGGTAACTGGAGTAGTAAGGTACTTTTTCACGGCCAGACCTAATGTTTGCCCTGAATCCCCTCCCCCCCCTTCCCCTCCTCCTCCTCTTACCCCTGGCGCACCACCTTAGTTAGTCCATCCCATCCTCCTCCCATCCGGATCCGGCTACTCAGCTGGGCACACTCCAAACCCCAGTCGCTACGGCTACTCGGTTGCCCACTGATAATTAAGCGGCATTGAGTATAATCGTCTGCAGTAGCACCCTATATCGTATGCATTGTACCACGTAACCATTATTCTGTTGGCCCATCATGGTTTCGATTTCTTACAGCACTCTGACTGCCTTGCGTTGGTTGTGCCGCAGCTGTGCCTAGTGACGACGATCCGCCGCCCCCTGAGCTGTGCAGGACAATGACCAGCCACTCCAGCCACCACCACAAAGCACCGCGTTGGCGACTGGGCGGTCCCCCTCTTACGTTGTCCCAGCCAGTGCTCCACGCCAAGTCGTTTGTAGCAGTGCTGTGAGAACGCCTATTTGCCGAATCCATCTGGCTTGCTACCATAAACAGCCGCCAACCTTTGTTACCCCTGAACGTGGGTTGCGGTTTCCCGAAGGGTTAGTGTTTCTTTTTACCTTCCTTGCCAGCTTCCCCCTGGAACTTCCCCTTGAGCACCACACTTGGTCGATTGTTTGCCTGAAGCGATACAGCAGGTGTTTTTCTGTACAGCGGCCATCCAGACACCCCGAGCGCATTTCCGCCAACCTCGACCCGCCACAGTTCGTCATCCTCAGTGGTGCCTGGCTTTTTAATTTTTTTCTTGACTTCGTTGGAGACCGTTATGTCGACCAAGGCGTCCAAAACATCCAAACCGTCCGAAGTGGACGACGCAGCGTTGGTACTGCTGAGCCTTCGTCGCGAGCCATCAGAGGAAGCCGAGGATGAGCAGTCCACTGGCAAGCGTCCGCACACTCCGGATTCGCAGGACCAAGAAGGAGCGTCGAAGTCGCCTAATACGCTCCCCGAGTTACCAGCCGGCATTCGTGATAGTAAGTGCCACTACGACGATAATAATGCCTATACGGACAGCTATACAGCTACGCAGCGGGCAGCTTTTTGGTTGCAATAGTTCTAACTATATAGAATACGGGTCGTTTATACCTGGAAGCGACGTGCTCAAGCTGTCACCTCTGCCAATTATCACGAGGTCCGTGACAGCCAAAAAGACGTTCCTATGCGACAAGTGCGGACGGCTATTTGCCCGCCGCGAGCATCTGTACCGTCATGTTGAAACAATGCATCACGGCCAGAAAGGTGAGTTTTTTTTTTCTGGTTGGTTTTTGGCAGCCAACTGGTTATTTTGTACAGCAGCTAACTAGCAGACTTCAAGTGCGAGATGTGCCACCGCGTGTTCTCCCGGAAGGACAACATGATGCAGCATTTCCGCAACAAGCATGTCAAGGTCAAGCACGAAATCACCTTTGTATAAGTACACATCCTCTCGCGGGGTGTTGATTGATTGTGGTTGTTGTGGTTGTTGTTGTTGTTGTTGTTGTTGTTGTTGTTGTTGTTGTTGTTGTTTTTTCTGCGGCAACTGTGACGGTGGTATGGTGGTGCTGTTGGTTTGCTATTTATTGAGGTGCTGGCTGCTCTCCCAGCAGGTCCAGCACCTGGCTCGCTTCGAACCTGTGCATCAACTTGCCATAGTGGGGAACGCCCTCGCGGTGGACATGGATCACTGGCACGTCGAACGCGTACATATCGTGCCACTTAGTGTTGTCGGGCTTGGTGATGTCGACCTCGCGGATGTCGAAGCCGGCTCTGCTGACAGCCTGAGCCTGCGACAGCGCGTGCTTGGCAGTATCGCACAAGCCGCAATTCGGCCGTGTGAAGAGTGTGATGTAGTTTCTGGCCGCTATTTGACTTAGACGCATAATAATTGTTAATTAATTCTCTAGTTTTTTCGTCGCATGAGTAGCAAATTTTCGCCTTGTTCCTACTTTGGGTGTCGGAGGCCCTCCCGAGCGGCTTCTGCAGGGGTTCAGGGGGTGTGCCGGTCGCTGCAGCGAAGCTGCTGCCTGTAGTCTCATCACTGGCGTCTCATGCGGTCTGCTCATCGCTCATGTCGTCATGCGAACCCGTCGTCCGAGTCAAGCTCGACTGACGGCTGTTTATTGGGGCGAGATGATGCTGTTGTGGTGGCTGTTGTGCGCGTAGCGGGTTGGCTAGACGCAGATCGCGACGACTGCGATAATGCGCTTGGCGACTCGCTCTGTGCTGCTGAAACAGCAGCAGCAGCAGCAGCAGCAGCAGCAGCAGACCGTTTGGCCGTCTGTGGCTTTGATGTCCGACTCTTTGGCGTACCAACAGCCCTTTTCGTAGCTGTATTGCTAGTCGCATTGGTCTTTGCGCCTGCGCTCCGTGGCGTTTTGGCAGCTGCCCGTCCACTGTTGGCTGCTTTTCCAGTAGCTCTCTGCCGTGCTGCTCGATGACCCCTTGTAGACCCGATAGCTTCTTCAGAAATATCCGAGTCTTGGTTTTCAGACTCATCAACATTGTTGCCCACTTCATCACTGTCGCTGACAACTTCGTAGTTGCTGCTCTCTTCGTCAGACGCAACTGCCGCTTGCACTTGCAGCGAGTCGTTGTTGTGTGCAGAAGCCCTTGCGCGAGTCTGTCGCTTTGGTCTTGATCGTGCTGATGGCAGCTCTACTACCACAGGATTGCTCGCTCCTTCCCGTTCTTCATTGTCATCGTCGTAGTTGTCGTCGTCGTCATCGTCGTCGATATCCATGCCCGAGTCCACAACCATCTCACTCGACAGCTCAGCAGGCTGCTTGGCCTTTGATGATCTGGAGCTTTTCGAGGCAGCACGTGGGATAGTCGTCGCCATACTTTGCTTGCCGATTTGCAATGCTCCTCGGATATCTGCCTCGTTTGACACGCCCAATCGTAGGAGCGTCTCCAGCTGGATGCCAAGAGAATCCTCAACAAACGTTTTCAGTGCCGACTTGTCGTCCTTTTCGACAAACTGGCTGATAGCGTTGCCAATTCCCGACTCTGCCAGGATCTGCAGCTGTTCTGCCTTCAGATATTCTTCCACCAGAGACTGAACTTTTATAGAGTCAAACTTCTCGTTATGGTCATCATCTTCATCCATCAAGTGTGTTGTTACCTGAGCAGCACTATTCCTTGAACCGGTGCTCTCTGTAGATGCTTGGGCCTTTTTTCGTGTATACTGTATCACATCATTGACGTTTGCAACCTTCCCTACAAATCTATTGGAAAACCGCGTCGGATTTTCCACTTCGTAACCCCCAGAATAGTCGACCCTGAGCCGTATTAGGGGCAGCGGAGGAGTGTTGTTGTCGTTCCCCTGATCCGAACCAGCATGTCGGCGAGTTTCTTCCCATTGTCGTTGGGCATCTTGTATCATTTTTTCTATGCGAGCAATGAGCCATCTGGTGACTTCGCCCTTGCTATTTGGGTCGGGGCGAATGTGTGAATCAGACGAAAGTGACACGGTTTGGATTCGAAAGGGACGGACAGTTTTCAGAGGGATCTTCTCGATATCGAACTGGTTGCCCGTAATGGACAGGATGCATACATGCTTTTGGATTGCTTCTCCTTCTGACAGGCTTGTAGCCACCGAGCTGCCTGGCTGGATGACACTGAAATTTCGAACACTATTTACAACTGGGTCCATTATGCAGTCGTGTTCATGGCCCCAAATCACCAGATCCATAAACCCTGGTATGAATGCTTCCGGCAGATATCCCGTATCTGTCCTTGCAGCGCTTGTGTTGTTAGCATGTTTTTGTGTGTGTGTGTGTCTGGGCTGTGGCATAAACTTACTGATTTTGATGGACAGCAATTAGGTTGAACCACTGATCTGGCGTATCTTTGGCCCGCAAGAACCTGACTTTGCCCTCACGAAACGTGCGAAACAATCGCTCGTCACGGACGTTGGACAGACCGTATAGTGCCAGCTGGGTGGTTCCCTTGCGGAGCAGCACTGGAGTTACAGTGATGTTGTCGTTTTCAGTTGTCCTGCTGTAGTAATTCACCAATCCAGTGGCAGATAGCACGTCCATTGGCGACAGCAGCGACACTCCGCCCGAATCATCGTGATTGCCGCTGATAGCAAATACTGGAATAGCCACATTGATATTGGGGTCCTCGTAGTTGACATGGTTGAGCTCTTCGTCCAGTCCCAGCTGGCCGTGGTTCAGCACCTCCAGCGAACAGGGTTTGTCTCCCAAGCAGGTTGTACGCAGGGTGCGAATCACTTGATACAACGACTTTTTTGATGGCTTGTTAGTGTGAAATAGGTCGCCAGCCTGCAGTACCATATCGACGCCCCTGTCACGGGCTATAGTCATGATTTCATGAAACGTATTGGCCGAGTCATCTCCCCGGATCGTATCCGTTTCTTTGTAACCCACATGGTTGTCAGTAGTAACAAGCACAGTTATAGTGTTTTCCATTACCACTTTGCCCTGGCAATAGTTTTTTTTTTAATTTTTTTTGCAACTCTGTTGCCTCCTGTTCAACTGGTTTGTTCAGCTTTTAGACGATGAGCCTGCCAGTCGAGTCTTCTCTCTGTTTAGGGTGCTCCCTGCAGCATGGCAGCTTATGCGGCTGAAGGCGCGGCGAGCGGTGCGGCGATTGTGGGGGGTCGTGCCTCATCTTTAAATATATATAATTACGTACATATATATATATATATATAGTTGATAATCCAATTGCAGACAAATACCTAATCTATGGACCAAATCAAGGGCCAGATGAGACTGCATTTGGTGGATATTGGGATGCTGGCTGCCCTGGTGACCCTATATGGGGGGCTGGAGCTCAGGCAACCATTCCACCGCATGTTTTTAATAAACGACCCGGCACTGCAGTTTCCCATGGCTAGCCACGAGCAGGTGCCGAACTTCGTTTGCATTCTGCTGGCGGTAGTGCTGCCGGCACTCATCATCACGTTGTCCCCTTTGCTGTACAACCGCAGGCGGTATCGGGTCCAGTTGATCTACGTGTCGCTGTTGGGACTCCTGCTCAGCTTTGCATTCAGTGGAGCCCTCACGAACCTTCTCAAGGTGTGGATTGGTCGCCCACGGCCAGATTTCATCGCAAGATGCGTTCCACGCGCAGGCACCCCTACGGATGTCCCTGTGACTATCGACGTCTGCACCAATCCCAACTGGGATGTCGTCTACGAGGGCCTGAAGAGCACTCCGTCGGGCCATTCTTCGACCAGTTTCTCTGGACTGGTATACTTGTCGCTGTGGATGGCAGGTCAGCTGGCCGCATTTCGACACAACGCCGAGGCGTACAGGGCGCTGTTGTCTTTTTGCCCTATAGTGCTAGCTCTGTTTATTGCAATCAGCAGGACTGAAGACTATCGGCACCACTTTTTTGACGTAATACTTGGCGGGTCCATGGGGACGGTGGTTGCATTGCTGTCTTATCGACGCTACTTCCCAGCCGTATCTGCGCTGAAGGCGGGCGAGCCATACTCGTATGGAGAGCTGAATCAGGCATATCTGAACAACTTTCAGAACTACGATGACATGAATGCGTCTTTGGCTTAGAAAATAGTACATTTCTAGTGTGCCACGTTCACTGCATCCCGGAACTTCTTGTTAGCATACTAGGACCACAGCGGTGCTTAGGAATGCTATGGAGCTCTAAATACGCACGCTGGTGTGCTAGTGTGCCAATATGGATTGTGTGTGTGTGCTAGTTTTTATTTTTCCACTCTTTCGCTGTGGCTTTTTCCGGTTAATTCTTTCAGTTGTCCTAGTGGAGCTTAATGTATTTCAGATATCATACAGCATGTATTTGCAATTTCTATGGTTGAGTCGTGTGATTATTATATATTATTATGCTGATAATATTAGGTCGCAGATCAGGCAGCAGCTGTAGGTAAGAAGATACACAGCGACCATGCAGATACCATTTCTGAGAGGAGGGACTTGAGAACGATCAGTGCGGAAGTTAGATCTGACCGAGTAGGTATTTCACACCGCCAAGCGGTAATTGCATTGTCATACAGTTGTGCTATCAAAAGAATAATATTAAATAATATAAATTGACTCGGCTGAATAGGTCTCAAATCCAGTTGTCATCCCTTATAGCTGATGGAATAAGGGCAAGGAACTCTGCACCGTCACCGCACCGTCTGAGGCACAGCCAATCATGAATGCGCCAAACTCAGACACCTAACTACTATGGCTGAAATCAAGGACCCGTGGGCACGAAGGTATGAGACTCGAAGTAGAGGGATTCTAACAACAGAGAGGCTTGGAGAACCCAAGGCCCATTTACTAGATTCAACCGGTTCCGGGGCGCCCTTCCTGGGTTCGGCATTGGACTAGCTGCCTTTGTGGTGTTTAACATCTACGAGTACACTACGGAAAAGGGTCACTAAACTGTTAGATATTTATACAAAATCCACCGCTCCCATGACTTGTTTACGAATTGAAGCCGTGAATTGCTAAGCAATACGTCACGGTGTTGAAGCAGTTTGGTGAATTAGGAGAGCTCGCGGTATTGATGAGCTATGTATAATGCTTGTGAACAATGTATTGCATTTTGATGGTACTATTTGAATATGCAAAAGAAGCTGTTTTTTTTAGGATCTGAAACACTTATTATCGTAGAAACTATATATCGTGGGCAAAACTTTCTACATGAAATACCTTGCGACTAATTCCGCTCCACAAGAGTCTCGGTAATATATTTTCGATTAAATCTCTCCACTGGAACAGACGTGTCCCCATAGTTGGCGATTTACCTCTAAGTACAAAGATGCCAACGCAGCGCCTCCGAGTTGCGACATTATCTGCTGTATCCATACAACATTATCACAACTTGCTTTTCAACCTTCATTATAAAATGCCTTCCAAATCTCGGGTTAGGTTCATGACTAATCAAAGCTTCCTGAATGACTGTGTAGGGCAGCACCCTTGAAATGCGCCGTCACATTTGCCCCCATTGGGCAGTTTTTCAGCAGCCCATCCCACTCACATTTATCAAAGTCCCAGAGTCGTCCTTTCTGTTAACCATCGTCAACAATGTCTACTCAGAAGGCTGGTTCTGCCGGTAACAAGTTCCGAATGTCGGTATGTAGAACGGTTGCATGCATTTCTGTGTGCACAAATGTATAACAAATGTTAACGATTAGCTCGCTCTCCCAGTTGGAGCCGTCATGAACTGCTGCGACAACTCTGGGGCCCGAAACCTCTACGTTATCTCTGTCAAGGGAACTGGTGCTCGACTCAACCGACTGCCTGCTGCCGGTGTCGGCGACATGGTGATGGCCACCGTCAAGAAGGGAAAGCCTGAGCTGCGAAAGAAGGTCATGCCTGCTATTGTTGTGCGACAGTCCAAGCCATGGCGACGACGAGACGGCGTGTACCTCTACTTTGAGGACAACGCTGGTGTTATTGTGAACCCCAAGGGCGAGATGAAGGGCTCTGCTATCACTGGACCTGTTGGAAAGGAGTGTGCTGATCTGTGGCCACGAATCGCCTCCAACTCTGGTGTGGTTGTCTAAATGTATAAAAGCATCCAGTAATGAACTGTTATCCGAGGGAAGAAGCTGTGCGTTGTAGGATTTATAGGTCGACTTTCCAGGTCGAGTTCGTAGATCTATGTCTTCCAGGATAAGGTTGTTATAGGTAGACTTTCCCTGCTGGCTTTGCAACATGTGCTATTGTCTGTACGTCTTCAGGCATGCTAAACCATGCGTGTAGTCCATGCGTGTAGTCCATATAACTTTACTGCAGCCGTGAAAATATAGTTCAGAGGTTTTGCTTGTTACAACTATCTGACTTGTTATTATGACATATCTTGATTTTTTCTCCCTTTTGCCAATTTAGTTGCCATTGGATCACTACCGCACATTTTCCATAAATTTCGTACTATTATTGCAAGCTTGATCTGTGCTTTTTTCCATTGCTTATCGTTCTCTTTCACTCTGAGCCTTATGCGTCAAATATATATTCCAAGCACTGCATATCTCATCTGCACTTCAGACTGAACGCAATGGAATTCGACCTGGCGGAGCTTGTGGCCATCCCCGACCAGACCAATCTGGGCGTGTCCGTTCTGAACTTTGATGGGCTGTTGGATCCAGGCCTCAAGGTAGAGGAGGACGGTGGAGCTGCTGGTTGCGGAGGCAAGCTCTGGCCTGCTGGCGAGCTGCTGTCGAGGTATATGATCCGCAACGGATGCAGCCAGTTCCACACTATCGTCGAGCTTGGAAGCGGCACTGGTCTCGTAGGGTATGTTATTGATGTGTTTGTGTTCAAGGCTAATGTCAGCCTGGCAATAGCACAGAATGAAGTAGGACGAGACGATCTCAGCATATATATAACAGATCAACAGTAGGTAGATTTTAGGACTGGACGTGCTGATGCAAGAAATATGATGTCTCTTATGGAAAAAAACACAAGCATCAATGAACTGGGACATATTGTCAAGCCAGCAGTCCTCAACTGGGGAGACGATCTGCCTGAATACGCCAAAAGTGCCGACCTGGTGCTGGCTGCCGACTGCGTCTACTTGGAATCAGCGTTCCCACTCCTGGAAAAGACGCTGTTGGATCTCACTGCTGGCGGCATTCCAGTTCTCATGGCATACAAGAAGCGACGAAAGGTATGTAACTGTATAGCTGGGAAGGCTGTTTTAACACTAGGCTGATGCTCGGTTCTTCAAAGCCATCAAGAAGCATTTCATAGTAGAGGAGGTATGTCAGTCATCTCTTGTGCGTCTTACTAACTGCGAGATCAAAGACCATGCTGATTATGACACGTTTTTCCGCCAGGCAGTGTACTTGTTCTCTATGAGACGAAAATCAATTCCGTAAACCTGCATCCGAGTTAGTGTATATATATATATATATAATATATTTGTGATAATTGACTCGACTGAGTGCTTGATAAAATTGGACTATTTGAGAATTGAACTTTGACGACTTTGACCCATTTGGCTTGACCATTACACTATTAATAATTTTGACAATTTGCCAACTGCTTCAACCCCTCTTGTCCTTGATAGTGTAGACCAGCTTTCGGCTGTAATGTCTGTCAAATCACTCGTGCCCTACATATAGAAGCGTCATGCATATTGCAGTGCGACGTTAAGGTTGTATATATGCAAACGCGCTTCTGAAAGGGTTGAGCTTGTGCTATGGAGGTCACGCTCAGGGGAATCCAAAGTATGATGTCATCATTAGATATTCTAGAAAGCTAACGAAGATGATTTGAGATCCTCAAAGATCCGCCAGCGGACAGCTGCCATAGCCAATTTAAAGGCATTCGCTGACGCAGGTCACGATGTCTCCGATGCTCAGTACTACAGTTTGTTCAGAGATATCCGGAATGCGACAGTCCAGGATATGGCATTATACAAAACAGCGGCAAGTGAAATTGCAGCTGGAGAAAGGCTGTGCGAATTGGCGCTGGTAACCAGAAGGCTAGTGGAGATTGGCCTTCCATCAATGAAACTAAAGACCATTAAGTTTCTACTCACAATGATTTCTGACTCTCTGCAGGTGGCTAGTCCCACTGGTCATGCTCACAGCCCAATGCTGGGCCCCTCCGTCAAGCTTTTCGTGGTTCTGTGCGAGTACCACCCTACCATTGACAATCTGAATCAACAGGAATGGCTTCAGATGACCACCTTCTGCTGTAAAGCACTGAACGAAATATTACACACATGCTTAGATGTTGACAATCCATTTCGCCTAAAATTACGGCTCCCACAGGCTAGTAGCGATTTGTATTTGTGTCTGTCAATGCTGTTGGCCTGTGTTCGAACTCCTGAGGTCCCCAGTATTGTCTGCGACTTGCTCGTCGAGTTTCTGTGCCGAGTTGTGCAAGAGACGTCCTGCCATATACACGTTTTCAAGTGTCTGAACCACCTGTTGACGCGCTATTCTTTTGCAGACAATGCTACTCAGCTATCTGTGATTGTTTCTGCCATCAACTGGATTGCGTCTGTGAAGTCGGTTAGAAGTGGTGAAGTGAAAGAATCATGCTTCTTGTTCGCGATGAAAAGTTATCGTCCGCTGCGCTATATGATCCGCTATCGCTTGATTGATTCAGAAAACATTGCAAATCTGACCAAGGTTTTGAGGTTGTTTTTATCTGCACTGAGGGCAACCACCGATAGCTCTGCTTTAATTCCTGGCAAAGACGTCTTGTTCGAAAGGTCGGCAAAAGCTGACTGGTTTTGCCAACCCTTTTTCAGGCCGTCATATGGTTCTAACCTTCTTCCTTGGATAAATTCCAGTGTGTACTATATCGTCGTCGATCTACTGTCTAGCTGCTATAACGCCAGCGGAAATGACGACTGTGCTTTGATGTCGGAAGAACAGCCACAAAGCAAGCGTCAAAAGACGTTGCCGAGTCTGGGACCTCAATACTATTTGGCTGAGATGCTGTCGGATCCTGATCCCAACGTGGTGGCAGTCGCCCTTCAGGCTATATCGATGTGGGATCACTGTCATAGCCAAATGTTACTCGAGCATATACAAGGCTTGACAACGGGCAGGATTAATCATCAAATTGTAAACTGGGCCTTCATTTCTTGTGGGTGCATTATTTCTTCTACAAGTGTAGACCTAGGCATTATAAAACAACTCTGGACGAATTGTATAGCAAATTTGGCAGACGCCGCCGTGAGCAGCAGCGCAGCATTCTGCCTTTCTAGGATATTGTGCAGCCACCAAAGAGAGCTCTTGTTTTCATCGTTTGATATTGAAACATTACTAAAGGCTTTTTATCCTTCTGTCCCTTGTTTGTGTTCTGGTTCGTTGGAGCTTTGTATGACTTTGTTTTCTTTGTGTCAGTCTGAACCGAATATTTATGAGCTTGCAAGATCGCGTCTTATAGAATGGGCACTGTTAACTTGGGTTCGTGATATGGGTTCCTCACTTTGTAATACTTCTCGTTGCGTTGAGATAGTAAGGTGCTTGTTGTGGTTATGTGGATTTCATCTCAAGCTGTCCTGTGACGTGTTTTCATATTCGGGTCATCTAGCTGCAAGTAATATAGAGCAGAGCTATATTGATGAAGCGTGGCATATTCATGATGACTCTTTTGTTGCAAAGAGGACGTCTTATGATTTTTCTTGTCCGGCATTTTCCTTGAAAAATAGGGACCGTGTTTTCAACGAGCTTCAAGAATATTTGCTTCACTATCAATCTATGGAACAGAATAATATGATAGACACTTTACCTAATTTAATAGTGTTGCTTATAATTTCTGCGGGGATTGATTCGGAGGCCACCCTCTTACAGTCTATGGAAGCTCTTTGTCAACTTCAAGGGCATGCAAGGCAAAACAGTTCGTACTTTGAGGACAAGCCGATGTTACTTTTGCATACTGCCCAGCTTCTAGTTGGATGTACCGATTATTTCTTCAACACTCCTTATTACAACATCTTCACTATCGTGACTGATACTTTCTCGTCATTTGCCCATAATTGTGTGAATCCACAAAACACTCGAGACCTGCCCAGATCGCTGGTTGACTTTACAACAGTGGTGGAGTATCAGCTTGAGTCATATCTTTTAAAGTCTGAACTACGTGGAGATGTTTTCAGGGCGGTATCCAAAATCACGGACGACGGCATTACCCCTAGTGAATTAATTGTGTCATATCTTTCCCTGAAGACAGTGATTTCGAACTCTCCATTTCTAAGCGCGTCATTTTTAAAGACTTTACCCCGAGTTTTCGGCTCGAAAATCTTAACTGACTCGTCGCTGAGTAGACGCGAGATGTCCATACATGCTGCTATCGACATATTATCTTTGTGTGCTTCTGTTGATTTCTCCGATGACGCTTTCTTCCAAGACTGGTATGACATCTTCAAGTGGGTTTTCAAAATTTTATTACAAATGCCCTTGCTCTCGCTTTCGATAAGAACAAGTGCAGTAGAGCTTCTGGGAAACATTATCCAGAAAGATCGATTGGATGATCTCCATAACAGAGCTCTTGACCTTTTCTTCGAAATCTACCGTTGCTCGTCTGCATTGTTACTTGCGCAATTTATGAGGACTTTAAGAAGTATCAGCGTGTACTCTCGGCCCTCTAATTGGCCCTCACTTTATAATAGCTTGCGATCAAGTTATATTTCAGAGAAGGGGCTGCAGATGCCAATAACTGCCATACAAGCAAGATCTTTTGTCATTTGTGCAAGTCCACATAATGCTGGTCCTGATATTGTTCCTGTGATAATGGATCTTGTCAGACTGACTACAGAACTGACTGATAGTGTTCAAGAATTTGAAGAGTATATCCAGTCTTGCATTGGTGAACTCTCTCGAGTACACGGCTATGAATCATCCAAGGAAATGTTTTCTCATGTTGCTAGAGATCTTCTTCAGAATAATGATATCAGCTCATTTCCTTTTAGCCTTTTTGGTTTTAATTCTATGGACAGCTTTGTAATTGAAAATTTGACAGAAATCTGTGGTCTTACTACTAATTTCCAAGTCATACTTGCGAAATACTTGATACCACTGGATAAAGCAGTAATTTCAAGCTTTCCAAGAATTGTTGCATATAAGATCGGCTTCTCGAACTCGTTGATGCCTGTTCTGGAGGAATTGAAATCATACATAAAGAGTCCCAAGACAATGGCCAAGTCAAAGTTCATTGAAATAGTTGCTATTCTATTGACTATCACTGATCTTGGCCAGTGGACCCCGAATTTTCCCTTGACTTCTCCTCTTTCTGATTTGAACAAGCAAGGTGGTTTGTATGGTGATTCCTTTTCGAATCTGTGCCCCCCGGAAGCTGTCGTCGATGCAATTGAAACTATGTATGCTGAGTTGAGATGTTCAAAGTCATCTTTGATGTCTGTTCACAACGCATCTTTTATTATTGGTTTTGTGTTAAGTCAAACTAAAAAACAGGACAACCCCTACAATAAACAGCAAGCTATTCGCAGGTGCCTATTTTTTCTGCAAATGACTGAGAATCTTAACGTTGAAGGATATGTGGCCGAAGTTTTAGTGAGGGGTATATCGCGTTTCATAAACGTTTCATGTATCCAGCAGGATGTAACTGCCAGTCTTCGGGCATTCCTTTCATGTCACCCATTCAATAGGGAATGGCTCACAATGGTCTTTGTCGTTGCAAAGAGTTATTTTGAGTTGGAGCCAGAAATGTTTGACACGTGCAATGTGCGTATCAGCAATGAGATGATGGCTCTGTTTTCATGGATAAAGCAGCAGCTGCAGGTATCGCAGTCTCCGGTATCCAGGATTCTTTCTTGTTGTTTAGAATTTCTCTGTGGGAGACCTGAATCGTTCACTGATGACGACATGACATTTGTGCTTTTGAATAACAGGTTAGGATCTGATCCAGATTCACAACTTCTCCAAGAAGAGCAGAGATTCAGTTTGGACATCATTATTTTGCAATTAAAGTTAACGTCTCAGTATTTTCGTTTCTCCCAAGATATATTACCAGTCGCTAATGCTATTGTGAGACTGGCGAGAAACTCTAGGAATAGCATTTCTTCAGCAGCATTTGGAATAACTCTAGGTCAGAGCTATCCCCTAATAGCTGATATAGATGCATTATTTCCCGAATTTGAACCTTTTCCCGAGATTATCTGCAGGCCCGTTGAAGACGATGACTTGATTGGCTCTCCAATGACAAGGGTCCTAAATGTTTTGTGTAAAGTAATTGCGGATGGAGATTTTCAACATAGACTGTATGTTGAAGAATGTCTAGCAGCATTCCAATACTACGGTTCGGGTTCGTCGAATTTGATGGGCAAGCTTCTTGACTCGATTCCACAGTATATTTTGGATGGATCACTTTATTATAATCCTGATAGCTTTTGGGCTCTGAATCTTAGTTACGATGGTTTTCAAAAGCTAGACCAATATAGCGACAGAGAAGAGTGGGTAAGAACGGCGTGCGTCGCGCTGATTGCTCACATATCTCAAAAGGATAGATTTGTTTTGGGTCTTTACGGTGTAAGTCGCCTAGCCATTTTATCACTCGAATTATTTCCTATTCTTGTGCATATGCTATGTGTTCGTGATAGTCTGGGGGATGAATCAGTCAGAAGTCAACTGACCGCTTTGATCAACACATATTTTGACTCTACTAATAGCTTGGACACAAAGCTGGCTGAATTATTCTTTGCAACAGTACTGTATGTAAGGAAACAGCACGCTCATCAACTTGCTCTACCAATAGATTTGATGGCGGCAGCAACATCCGCTTTGGAAGTTGACAAACCTAAGACGGCGTTACTGCTCCTTGAACTTCACAGCAGTATCGGGAAGCGATTTGATGCTGAGAGCTTGACAAAGATTTGTAGTAGAATTGATGATCCCGATATATATTATGGAACTGAGATACACCCGTCCCTAGAAAGTGCAGTGAGAACATCTGTTGAAAATGGGAGTACTTTCTCTTATATTTCATATGAAGCAGCAGTTTATGATAATTCTGTCTCGCTAGGGCTTCCTCTGCAGTCGACTAATTTAGCATCTGCGTTTCGAAGAAGTGGAGTATTCGGACTAGCCCGCGAAATGAGGGCGGCCAATAATATCAACAAATACGAAGCTATATGGAAACTGCAGCAATGGGATATCCCCGACGTCGAAGTACCTGTTGACAAAGACGAATACCTTTTTCACTTCTTCAGGAACCTTGCCACGGATGTTGATTCAGAGAAAGTTGTCATTGATACGCTTGAACAAGCCTTCAAGGCTTTCGTGTCTTCTGACGTGACCAGTAAGAAGGCACTTCTCAAAGTGCTTGCCGTCGCAGCTGACACATCAAATATCTCCCGGTGTAACTCTATCGAGGAGTGTGTCTCTGTCTTGCATGGTCAGAGATTGCAAGCTATCGACTGGGCTAATAATGAATTCTCTAAATTCGAGGAGATACTACTCTCACGAGAAATCAGTTGGAAAGTGCTCGGTAAAAAGTTTGGCGATAAACCTGAATTTGTACGGCGGCATCTAATTTCCCAATTGTGCAGTATAAGTGACTACGGAAGGCTTGCCCAGCTGAGTAGTGAAAGTCAAAAGGCTATGTCGGCCGCGGTGAGGATGCAATCCATGCTGCGTCACCCATCGTTCGCTGAAGCAAATCTAGATTGTCTAACCGCTGCGGTGCATATACATACTGCATTCTCAGCGTGGCATCTCGGTGATTCTTCGACAGCAATAGACCTACTCAAGTCAGTGACTTCGCAGTATGATGTTTCAGCTGGAGGAGACCTCTTTGATGGATCTGACATTTTGGCGACGTTGGCAGAATGGTGTTCCGTGGCAAAGAGTGAAACTGATGAGTATATTGTGGAGAATTATCTCACTCCTGCAGTAACGATGGCTAAGCTTGCAGGGTCGTCTAGGCATACTCATTCTCGCGCAAAGGCTTATCACATTTTTGCAAAATTTTGTGACGACAGGTACAACAGTCAATCCACACAAGAAAGCATTCAAGTAGTTGAAAGATTGCTATTGATGAAAAGGCGTGATATTCAGCAGTTGGAAGTGCAAATCAAGAGAGGCGGTGCATCTTCTCAAGAAAGGAAAAGCATTGAAACAGCCATTTATCGACTCCGAAAGATGTATGATCTTGATAGTCGAGAGCATTCAGCCCTCATAAAGACTAGAAAGTCTATGCTTGAGCAGAGTATCCGTTATTATCTAGAAAGCATTTGCGTGAGCGATGAGTTCAAAGGCGACGCCTCGAGATTCTGTGCTCTGTGGATGGCTGCAGAAGATGATGACTCAGTCAATCAAGTGGTCCAGGAATTCCTAGCAGTTATTCCTGCTATGCGTCTGATACCGTGGATCAATCAGTTAACATCAAGATTGACCACTGCGGACAGTAGCTTTCAAAAGAATTTGCTTTCAATAGTTACTAGTGCTTGTGAGAAACATCCTTATCACTCGCTATATCAGGTTATTGCGTTGTTGTGTACGCCGGCGGATGGTCGTGACTCCCAGTCTCGTGTATCGGCAGGCCAGAAAATATGGGATAGCATAAGTCGGAGGAAAATTCTAAACAAATCGCTTCTGAACGCTGTCAGTCGTTTCGCAGAAAATATTATCCGACTCGCCCAACTACAACCAAAGAATGGCAGTACAAAGGTTGTATCTCTAGATAAGGCTGGATCATGGTGGTCTAAAGAGTTGCCAAAGTTGATGACTCCTCTTCCCACAGCGTCAATCGCTCTCAGATCCGACTGTAAGTATCTCCAAGAGGATCTCCCATTGGTTGTCAAAGTACATAAGGAAATTCGAATAGCTAGCGGGCTCAGCCATCCAAAGATTTTGAAATTTGATACCAGTACTGGACAAACTATGTCAGCATTGATAAAGGGAGGTAACGACGACCTGAGACAAGATGCTATTATGGAACAGGTGTTTGAGCAAGTCAACGATTTTTTTAAAGCCCATAAAGAAACGAGAGTCCGCGGACTTCACGTTCGGACATATAAAGTGGTTCCTTTAGGACCAAATGCTGGGATATTGGAATTCGTCAGTAATTCGATTCCTCTGATAGATATACTGAAACCGTTGCACTCAAAATATCATCCGGCAGATCTACCAAGCGGAGAGGCACGAGAAATGATGAAGAGCGTCCAGGAGAATTCTGTCTCTGCGAGATACTCGGAGTATCAGAAAATAGCGGTCAGATTAAATCCTGTATTGCGGCATTTTTTCTTCGAGACATGGTATTCACCAGATGATTGGTTCATCCATCGAACCAAGTATTCAAGGTCAACAGCAGCTATTTCAATTCTAGGCTACGCTCTTGGTCTGGGAGATCGTCATTGCAGTAATATTCTGTTGGATAAAATCACTGGTGAGCCTATACACATCGATTTGGGAATAGCTTTTGACCAGGTATGTATGTTCGTCGTGAGTTCTCTTTAGCTAATAGCAGGGAAAGCTTCTGCGGATACCGGAAACGGTGCCATTCAGACTCTCTAGAGATATTGTGGACGGTTTAGGAGTGACGGGCGTCAAGGGAATATTTGAAAGGTGCTGCGTATTTTCGCTGCAAGTGCTGAGGGATGAAATTGAAAGCATCAGCACAATCTTGAATGTGCTGAGATATGATCCTTTATATTCATGGTAAGTCTAAAGGACGACAGTGTGAAATTAACACATAAGGACGTTGTCTCCGATCAAGAGGAAAAAGGCTCAGGGGGACCTCAGCATTATAGGACAAGCTATGGAGGAGAATGCCCATGAAGCTGAGCGCTCTCTCAACATGGTTCGTCAAAAGCTTTCCGACACTTTAAGCGTCGAAGCTCATGTCCACCAGCTGATTCAACAAGCTACGGACTCTAAAAATTTAGCATTACTATTTTGTGGTGAGTTTATTATTCGTTTTGTTCAGCTAACCTATAGGCTGGTTGCCTTTCTACTAGTCAGGTTCATCATAATCTGCTCACATCTCCAGTACACATATTTTTGCATATTGTATTTAAGCACTTGTTATTTACAGAGCTTCGGCTTGCTTTCCAGATATTGATTATTATTTACAAAGCCGCTGGCGTCTGGCTCTTCTCGGGTACAGGTTGCTCGTCAATGTCATGGGAAACAGGTCCAGACATATTGGCCCGTTTGGCTTTGGTAGCTTCATTGGCATCAATTACCCATTTGTCGATAACCTTCTGTTCTTCTTCAAGACCATGCTCCACATATGACGGTCCGAAGACAGATCCAAACATTGTAGCTTCTTCATGAGCAACCTCAATGTCAGATTCCTCTCTTATTCGTAGTCTGTAAAATTCCAATCGCGCTCGATCGTATGCAGCGCTCCAATCACCCGTGGCCTCAAAATCTTCTTTGTACTCAGGACTCGATAATAAATACAAAGTTCGCTGGACAACACTCTCGCCATCAAGCCTTTTAGAGACCTGTTCCATGGAGCTCCAGTCATATTTCACGCTATCGTTCCCGTCACTTTCTATAAGGAGCTTCGGACGTGCCAATTCCCAGGGATGATGCTGATAGAATGCTCTTCGAATTCTGTCCTCGAAAAAAGAGACATTTCGAATCCTAAATAGATGCCTAGCTTTGGTACTAACTCGCTGCCTCGTCCTTGTGACGTAAAACCCTGTAGATGGATTTACAGTCCCTATCTCGGCTTTCTTCGATTTGTCTTGGAATGCATCAAGATTTCGGACTCGCTTTATGAGGTTATGAGTAGGTGGGTTCGCCGTCACTACACGAAACCACGCTGGTTCGCTGATGGAACCGCTATTACCACGCCTAGCTGTCTTCTCGCCAGCACGAATGAGATGAGATATTCTCTGGGCCACCTGAGTGGCCTGAGTTTGAAGTTTCATCACAGATGAGTATTAAGAAAATTGCCGTTTTGCACCTGAAAATGGAATTTCAGATGAGCCGTGAAAAATGAGGCTCATGATCATCTTTCATGTCCTACATTTATTAAAAGCGTGAAATCTGCATAAAGATCAAGGATAGCAAAGTGAATAGGTTTGATTCAGGAATGAGGGAGCATATATGACTGAATCTTATGAGAAATAAGTTGAGAGACCATGCATTGTTTGCGGAGGCGGGCGTTGCCCATTCTTCGCTGCTATACGGAGTGGATGAGACCTACGATAAGAGCCTTGACACCCTTTCAGCGAAGATTGTGGGCTAGCCAAGTGGCTGCTGGGAGAACACCCGAACTTTTGATGAGTTCGATTTTACCTTCGTCTATAAAGCTGGTTCCAGACAGTGCTAAAGCCAATTTTGTAGGCGGATCAGGGAGGAAAACAGTGAATCTCAAGGAAGAGTATGACAGACTGGTATTCCGCATCGTATCAGATCATTTGCAAGTTTTCCAGTCATACTTTGCAACCCAAAGTGGCAGTTTCAGTAAAACCGAAAGTCCCACTGCTGTAAATGAGGATGACGAATGGAATATGGACGTACTACACGTTGAGGACATTACCCGTGAGATTATCTCCAGTGTTACCGATGTGAATTCGATTGTGTCAGCCGCTAGCCATATGATCAATAGGGAGTATCTCACTGTGAGGGAGCAGCGTATGCAGATACCTCGGCTTATTTGCTCTTCAACATTGTACAACAAGTTTCTGCGGGAGTTGTATCCGGTAGATGGACACAAACCAAAGTCCATGAAGGTCTATGAAGCATATCGGCGGTTACCATATCCGCAGCCCCGATACATCAATTCAACCCATTTGGAGGATCTGATATCATATTTCATGAGCTCAAGCTCTGGTCTTCCCATCACTATGTATCTAGGTGTTCTGGCAGATGTTTCCGAGTGTGGCATGCAAATCTCTACAAGAGAGCGTGCCGTAGCGGTTCATAGGTTGGGGCAACTGATGATGTATGAGGGACGGCGGCAATCAGTTCTGCCGTTGTTGGAAGAGCATATTCGAAAATTTAGATCTGGGCCGGGCGGAACTGTCAACTCGATTTCTGCTGCAAATGTTACACTTGCAGTAGCACTTATGAACAAACATCCGTCAGGAGAAATGAGTAAATTGCTCTCAAGCCTCAGGGACAAAAACTCTGAAATAGGGCCCGACAGGTTTACAATGCTTGTCTATTTGTTACATCATGGCCTTACAAAGCAAGGCCGCGAAGTTAAGGCTCAGTATCAAGCTCTTACAGAGGGCGCGTTTGTGCTCGACATGGGTATGCTGAATCTGGTCATGAAGGGATTCTTATCATGTGGGTTTGTTGAGGAGGCAGAAGACATACTACGCAAGGTTGTTGAATCGGGATGGGCTATGTCTGCGACCCGCTCTCCGTCAAAACAGGAGACGAAATTGAATTCCCAGTTGCGCCAAAGGTTGCATCTCATTGATTACTTGCTGGGGATCTTGAAGGCCCAGAATATCGGCTTGAGCAGCTATCGCTACGAACTTCCGCTGATACCCGACTATTACACTTACTTGAATTTCCTCAAGCATTATTGCATGGTATCTGGCGATTTCATAAAATCTATGGAGATTATCAAGCTTATGACAGACCAGGGGTGTTATCCAGATGCTCATTGTTTCATGACAGTGTATGCGGGGTTCGTCAAGCACTCCAGTAACATGGCAGAAGAATGGAGTATTGAGCGTCTGAACTACTTAACTGAGCTGATATGCGAATATGAAGTCCTGGACCTTAAGAACCAGAATTGTATGCATTTCTGTACCTCAGCTATGGCTAGACAAGCCCTATGGTGCTATGAACAACTCCTTCCCCAGAAAAGCTCTTTTTTTGCATCTCTTAGAAAAGAGTACTCCGGGCGATCGAATCACGTTAATGTATATAGACTATTGAGATCGTTGTCTTGTACGCAGTGACACACTATTTGCAGCAACGTCTTAACAATTAATGAAAATTTTGCATTTTTTCTTTTATTATTGGTGAGCAACTATATTCCTGATGTTTTCATAACTTAATATCATAACAAACTGCTACTGTCGTGAAGCTATTCCCCTGAATCTCTATTCGATAAAGCCGCATGAACTGCAATTCGACCCTTCACCTCAACACGTCATGGTAGGTAGAAGAATAGTTGATAGAGAAACTGCTAATAATTAGAGCGCGATTTTTAATTTTCAGTCGCTGCTGTTGGTCATCCTGCTGCTGATCTGTACAAGCACATATGCTCGTGCATTGGTCCCAGCTTTAGTGGACAGGCAGAGAACAGGGTATGAGAATCCCCGTTTTGCTTTTGTTTTTCTAACGTAAAGAATTCTAGGAGTCTTTTGGAAGGCTGCTCGGATAGGCGAGCGTCTCAGTCCTTACGTGTCGCTCTGCTGCATCGCAATGGCGGCTACTTTGTTGTTTCAGTGAAGAAAAGAAGAAAAGTGGCTTGAAGCTCTGGCATTGGAGTTATTGTTGGCAGGGCTTGTTTTGGCAGGACCGGCTTGTTGTTGCAACTATATGAGGCCCTATGTCTTTTTTTTTGTTATTTATTGATTGCGAAATGTGATAAATATTTTCTGACACCTAATGAAATTCATAAGTATCGCCTGATCCTTGAAGCAGAGGTCCCAGGCGCTCTGTTCCCACTGTTCTTTCAAGTTTTCCACTATCCCATTTGGAGTATATGATCCTGACTCTCAACATTTCAGGGTCAATCGATGATTCGATTGCAGAGCGAACCAGGAACTTGACTATTTCAGTATAAAATAGGGGATTTTCAGGTAGACCGTACATTATAACCCGCTTAACACCTTTGATGTCATATCTTCTAAAATGGTGTAGACGCTCGGTGTAGAGCATCATTTTCGTTCTGTTGTCAGCGAAATAAGTTCTCGCTCTTGATACAGTAGACATTGACGAATACTCAGAGATACAAATACATGAATGATTATTCTCATCCATGTAGTTTCTCAGTCTGACAAAATCCATATAACTAGGAACAAGTATTAGTGTTCCCTCATATGATACACCCCGTAGAACTTTTGGCAATATCACTGAAGTGAAATGTTTAAATCTAACATCAGGATCTTGTGTTGCATGCGAAACCTCTATTCGTGAGAAGGTTTGTCGAATGCGCATGCCAATAGATGACAGTGAGCCCTTGTAAGTCGGCCGGACGCGAAGCTTGCCTCCAACGTTAAAGCACTGGCTGATAATACAGCTGTTCATCTCCGGCGTCGCGTAAGCAGATAAAATGATTGTCTGGCGCAGGAACTTTGCCTTTTCATCAAGATACCAGTTTCTCACTCTACTGAAATCACAATCGTGCGATTCTTTGGGGATCAGGTTGAGGTGCTTGAATATGTGAGACACGTTTTCCCATGTCTGCATGTGGATGGCATCGGCCTGGTCCACGACGACAACTTCCACGGAACTCAAAAAGTCGTAATCGCGCTTTTTGTCGCCCTTGTTGCCGACGATCATTCGTAGGCCTAGAGGACTAGCGATAATCAAGTCTGATGAATAGAAAGATGAGTAAAGTTTGAGTGCCTGACGAGTGAACTTGATGCCAATGCAAAACATGTCGTTGGTGTTGCCGCTGAAAGTCTGACGGAAATCGTCAGGCTTGTTGGCAGGCGGACTGGCCTCGTCAAAAAAAGCATCCCGGAAACGCTTCCTGTTCTCGGACTGCGCAAGACCAGAGATTTCGGCTATTTTACTGATCAATCCATATGCCGAGTTCCTTGTCGGTAGCAGAATCAGGACCTTTGGACGAGTAAAACCTTGATCTCTATATTCGACGGCGGAATCATCACCAGCGCTGGCCAATTTTGAGTTGTTTTTCAGAACCCGATCTCGTGTCTTGTAAATATGATTGATAGCATGCAACACATACATGTTTTGCAGCTCCTGTGCATTGGTCCATGTTCGCTGTGGAAACAAAATATCCTGGTACGAAAACAGCGGCCCAGAAATATCCATCTGAAGTTTGGTCAGAACCGGATTAACTTTCTGAAACGGAGCTTCTAACCGGTATTTCAATTTTAGTGACTTCTTGCTCTTGACTACCAAAGGAATGTCCTGACCAAGTGGCTCATCTGTCTGGATATCTGGAACATCAACAATGGATCTGCTACCAAACGACTCAAAGCCCTTCAGCTTCGTATGCCTCCAGTCTGCCACAGGAGCTTTTGTCATAACATCAGTCGAAGGGCTTGAAAAATGGTACTCGAAAGGATCTTTGCGATCTCCTTCCGATGTATCCTCGTTGACGACGATTTCATCTTCCTCGTCAGCTGTTTCGTTTTCGTTGTCGTTGTCGTCGTCGTCGTCGTCGTGATCCGACTGGTCGCTATCAAAGCCTTCAACGACGCCTTGTACAGCTTCCACTAATTCAACATCGCCATGCTTTCTGATTTGCTTAGTTGTGCTAGCTTTGTGGGTTTTTACTCTTTTGTCTGTCTTTAGGAGCGTCAGCAAGGCGCCATATGCGTCTAGTTCCTCTTCATCATTCGATTGTTGGTCGTTTTCAGATTCAGACTCCACGTCCTCCCTAATAAGCTTCTGGTCTTTCTCCTCCTGTGGACCACTCCGTAACGTGGTCCGGCCAGTATTTCTCTTTCCGAATGCTCGCTTGATCCCAGGCATATAGTGAGAACGGACTTTTTCAGGCGCCAAGCAGGTCAAAAATAATTTTCAGCCGTGCCTGGAGATCGATCGGCACTGTACCTTTCGGGTCCGATGACAGCTGCTAGCCCAGGCCCCACGATGTTCAAGGATGCAACCCGGTCCAGTATTTGTGATAATCAGTTAGTATTGACATCTCAGGACTGTGGCAAACAACTATTGTGGAAATCATTTCTTGGAATTGTCTTCAGACAATCTATGAAAAACAACCCTTCTTACCGGGGAGTACTACGTTCCAGGGGTCGTCGTCATTTTCCTAAGAAACTAGATAGAGAAAAAAGCAACACAAGTCTGATCTCTAACAGTGCAAGTAACCCTTTTCATAATTCTTATTTTATCATTCTAGGACGGTCGACAAGTGTTGTTTAACAAAGTCGGCGTCAAGTAAAGTATCTCGCGCTGCTCTTCCTAGCTGTTCCTAGCAGATAACGCCTGCGCTCTCTAAGGCGCATACAGCCCTTTACGCGTGTTAATTATTCTCTCTTTCGCTAAATATATCCTTAAAAACAGATACAGCCGACCAGGAACACTTTTTTTGACTTGTTTTGCTATTATCGTCATCAGTTGCTATTCGGAATAAATAAATTATTTTCCACAAAAAAATATTACATCTAATAAATGCTGCTGCATCTCCGCAATTTATGCCTCTTTAGCCAACTGCCATTTCTCCGTACCCTTACGGTAATCCCAAAAAGCTGCAAGCCAACGGTTTACTTCTCCAACCATCAACACTCGCACACCGGAGCCAAAACTGAGTTAACATAAAAGAGCGCTCTGATTGGCAGTGCGCGTTGTGTCGAAGCGCGATCTACTGCAATTTGTGGGTGTGAAACGGTGTGGATAAGACCGTTTAAAACATTCAAAACACGATCAAGACTTCTGGTTGTTATTAAAAGTCGTTGGGGGTGATTTGGATTCCAATATTGTGGTAGGGAACCACAGCGATACAGGCAACCGTAACTGATCCACGCTGATATATTTTATGACAGCATGGGGTGGTCGTCCAAGATCCAAAGCTTCGTGCAGGGACTGCTATCTATCGTGTACTTTTCGCTCATCATCGTGACCATTCCGCTGGCATTTGATGTCGGGGGTGAGAAGTGCGGAACCGCGTTCACATTCACACTGATGGTGGTGTCGGTAGTTCTGTCTACGCTGCGGGTTGCCACGCGCAAAACACCGTTTGCAGTGGTGGGGTCTGCGGTGTATTATGCGCAGAACTTCTTGATTCCCGCCATTCTCATTCTCCATCTCAGTCTTTTTTCCGAGCAGCCGCCCGACATTTGGCTGCGAATAATCGAGCCGTGGGACTTCTTCGTGCGATACTCGACTCCGCTGTTCACAATCGCAGAGGGGTTCTGCACGCTGCTGGTGATCCAGGCAGCAGGCCAAATCACGCGATGGCTGATTAAGAAGTCAGACATCTGGATGTTTGTGCAGATTATCGCTGCTAGCATCAGCCTTACGGTCAGCCTGTACTTCTTGTACAGAATATACACCTTCCCGGTGGTGATCGACCTGGGCACCGCGACGCTGATAGGCATTGTACTGACTATGGCGACGTCGCTTGGCATATACGGCATTGTATCTGCCAGGGGGACCGCTATCGAGTCGGCAATGCTGATTTCGTACGTGGTGTACGAGCTGTACCTGACGTTCACCGACTTCCAGTCGTCCATCACCCCTGCGCTGCTGTTCCCGTTTCTGTCAACGCCTGTTCAGCAGGAGGTTTCAGAATCTGGCAGCATCGTGTCGACAATCCGTCGCCTCGGGAGCTTTCAGCAGCAGCGTCCACCACACGCGGCCAATATCCCAACCTTGCCGCCGATTATCGTCACAGGGTATACCAACATGGTAACGACGATTGCTGGGCTCACGCCTCAGGGCTTCATCACCGTGTACGAGTTTGTCAAAGGGGCTATGGCCACGGTGACTCCAGCAGTGGGTGTGTCGCTCGCATACAGGCTGCTGGTATTCTACGCAGCAACTAGAATAATCCCCGCATTGCGCAGCGAGCCAATGCCACGCACTGCTCGACGCAGGTCCAAATCACAACCGGTGTTGTTTATGATCTACTCGTACGCCCCCTGCATCATCATCGCCATGTATACGCACCTGCTGCTGCAGCATTCGAGTATATTCGGCACCAGCGTGAGTGGGCCCAGCGGGTCGTCATCAGCTGGCACGCCGAGTCCGATGGCAAGCTGGCATGCGCTGTTCTGGGATGTGGTGGGTGGCAGTACGAAACAGGCGTGGCAATTCTGGGGATGGGCCAATATCTTTTGCACCATTGTGCTGTATGGTGGCGAGCTGGTGTACGGAAGCGAGAGCCCGGTATTAATAGAAGAGCATTTCAAGAAGGACTAATAGTGTTACGACGTTACGAGGTGGATGAGTGTATCATGAAGCAAGTCATAATGCATACCAATACACGATATTTATTAGGGCAGTAGAACCAGAAAGCTATAAGCTGAGGATAGTTGATAGCAGAAGTATTTCAAAAAAACATGAAATTGGAAATTTTTAAAAATTAGAAATTGACCGGACTCGCAGGTCAGAAGTATTGTAAGACAACAGCAGAAATTCTAGTACTGGATATGCTAGGAATTCACCACAGGAAACAATACTACGGTGGCGTATAAGTCCTTAATAGAGATTGTACAGGTGTGTTTGATCTAGTCATGAGTGTCCATAACGGAGTCGCAAGAAAAAAATAGTTCAGACAGATTCTACAGCACGTTTTCGTGACTCCGTCGCGCTGTAGCAACTGCTGCGCAGTTGGGCGCGGACACTCCGACCAATTCACCACAATAATAGTCAATCAGACAGCGAGAATACATGTGCTATTTATTATTGTCTCCTACGAATCATCTGGCATCAGGATAATAACGTGAGACTATTACCATTTCTATATAAATCAAACACTACAATGCTAAATACAGCCGTCAGAAAATAAAGCAATTCTCGTCTTCGAATTTTAAAATTCTAGGAGCTTGACTCTATGATTGCACGGATATTTCATCATCTCAGCCTATATAAATAAAAGCCCGGCATATTTGACTACGCAGCTGTCTCGATAGACACGGGCTTGGGATAAAAAAAGGGCCCACAACTCCAAATAAGCTCCATTGGGTTATCCAGCATGCTGGACAGTTGCATAACTATCGTTTGAAGACGTGATGTCCTCGTCGTCGAAAACAAGACGCCCAGCAAAGTGCTACCAAGTTCAAAGAGTCTAGCAGCCACCGCCACGTCCAGACGCGCACACCAACCATGGCGAACCATCGGTTTCCCGGCCCCTCGAGAGGCAATCGGCAGCAGACGTCCGTCGCGACAAGGCCTGTCTGTTGAGCCAGCAGGTTTACTGGGCCCAGGGGGGTTTAACTGGACGTTTCCGCTATGATGACCGGAGACTTTCCCCAAAGCATGGTGACGCGAGCGTCTTAAGTAAGCTTCGAGAGCAACTGTTGGTGTGTAGGTGGAGAAGAGCTCAGGCACGCGAACAAAATTTATAGGCATCCCCTAACCTGGGTTGTGGTATTAGGGTAGTAGCCCTCACACACTTCCCAAACACTTTGGCATCCAACTGCGCAGCAGTTGCAACAGCGCGACGGAGTCGCAAGATATATGTAGTATGATGGTTCTCAATGGAATAGACTTATAGTACTCACTCAATTGTCTATCTTGCAACTCGTCAAGATATATGTATGATGGTTCTCAATAGAATAGACTTATTGTACTCATTCAATTGTCTATCTTGTAACTCGTCGCGTTGCTGCTGCCGAGCAGTTATTTGAACAGGTTTGCTTCTGCACCTGCCGACCACTCAAACTAAAAGTGTCGAAAAACATCAGTCTACGCCATTCGCAATAACAAATTCCCTTTTTTTTTAATTTCCTACATATCCATTCATAACCTTATATTACAACCGTATCATGCATTTCGTTTACCATCGTTAGTCGTTCGTTTTCTTGAGCGCACTGCACTGGCCCTTTTGGATGTGCTCCTCGACCCAGTACTCGTTGCTGTCGAAAATCTCCCCACAGGCAGAGCACTCGCCAGACACCTTGGATCGGTGGCCCGACCGCGTGCCCGGCGGGTAGTGGAAGTGGCGAGCCTTGAGATGGGTCTTGTAGGTGTCACGGCGCGAGAAACCTCCACCAGAGGGGTGGCACGGAGTGTCGTCACTGACTGAGTAGAAGGGACATACGTAGGCTTTTTGCTCGGCGTGCTTCTTCATGTGGCGCGTCAGATATCCCTTGACGCGGAACGAAGCGTCGCAGCTAGGACAGTGGAACTGGTTGGCGGACGACATGCCGTCTGGAGCGTCCGACGAGTCGCTGTTGGCACGCTCTCGACCTGAAGGGCTCGAGTCGTCCGACACCCCGCCGACATCCACTGACGACACGATTGACGACTGTGGAGACACAAACCCGCCGGTACTAGCTGAGCCATAGTCCAGCGAGGCGCCGCCGTAACTGGCAGCCATGAATTGGTCGAGCTGGAAGCCGGCGACGCCAGGGATGCTGAACTCAAGGCTCGCTGGCTGCTGTTGCTGTTGCTGTTGCTGGTGTTGGTGTTGATGGCCCGGGAAGTGATGGTGCACGTTGTGAGGAACGCTGTGGTTGAGATGCTGGTGCTGGTGCACGTTGTGGTGCACGTTGTGATGGATGTTCTGTGGGATGCTGTGGCTCAGATACTCATGCTGTGCAGGCAGCTGCGACAGCTGCTGGTGCATTATCGGCGACACTTGCGAGAGCTGACTGTCGGGCGACACCTGAGAAACAGGCGACATCTGGCCCACCGAGCCCGAGCCAGCTGGCGACACATGGTGCTGGAGCTGGAACTCGCGCTGCTGGAGCTGCTGCTGCTGCTGCTGCTGCTGCTGTTGGTGATGATGCTGATGATGATGCAGCTGTTGCTGTTGCTGATGTTGCTGCTGCTGTTGCTGATGTTGAAACTGCAGTTGCAACTGGCTCTGCAGCTGACTCTGCACCGGCAGCGAAGCCACGCCCGTCCACATAAGGTCGTCGTCGACAACAACTTTCTCGTCGAACGGGTTGCTGTTGATGTGCTCAGGCGATCCGCTGTCGCTGTTGGCGCGCGAGTGTACCAACGGGTAAACGCCATTGATCATGACGCTGGTGGTTTCTGGGAACATGGACGGGGTCGACTCGCCTAGTCCTACGGCAAACACGTCTGGACTGGGCGTCTGGTAGACCTCTGTGACTGCCAGGGCACCGACAGACGCCGTGCTGGCTGTCGACGACAGCATGTCGCCCAGGGGACCAATGAGGGTGGTGTCGTCGGGCGAGTTGGAGTAGAACTCGAGCACAGGGCTGTGGAACCGCTCGAGCTCTGGCGGCGAGAACTCGCTGTCGATGGACGTCTGCAGCATGGACCCGAGATCCAGCAGATCGCCTGCTGCCAGTGGATCGCGGTGGTCCACCGCGTGGGATAGTCGTCGCGCATCCAGTGAGTATGGAGCGCCAGCACCCGAGCCACTGGGACGCCCTCGTCGCACTGGAAGCCGCGAACCAGCCCGCCTGACCTGACTTGATGAGTTTTGACTCACGTCATTGTGGCTGGCCTGGCTGCTGGCCTGGCTGCTGGCCTGGCTGCTGGCCTGGCTGCTGGCCTGGCTGCTGGCCTGGCTGCTATGACTTGGACTGTGACCCGCCTGGATGCCGTGGTCTGGGTGGTTTGCCCGGTCTACACCGACTGCGTTGTTGACGAGGGTGTGGTCGAGCAGAACATCGGCTCCGCCAGACCACGGGTTCATATAATCGGGCACAAAGTCAAAGCCCAGGATGGAGCCACCCCTGCCGGGCAGCTGGAGCATCTCAAGGTTCGACGCGTCCGTGGAGCACGCGACCGGATAGCCAGGGCGGATTTCAGACGAGCTCAACGACTCGACGTGGCCTGATGGGAACAGGGCCGGAACAGCAGCCTGGGGAGAACCGGCAGGCGTGACAGTCTTGACAACCTTGACGGCCTTGACCGCCCTCACCTGCTCGTTGTCGAGCTTATCACCGGCGAGCTTGGTGGGCTGGTCGTCGCCCAGCAGCAATCGCAGTGGCTGTGTCGCAAACAGGCCCTTACGCGATCCGGAGAGCACAGTCAGCAGCGAGTGCAGCGACTGGATGGCCGACATGGACCAGGTGCGGACCACCGCGAGCACCGAGTCGACAAACGACATGGTGTCAGTAGTCCAACAGGTCCGGACAGTCGAAACTGGTCACAAAAACTGGGTCTATACAGTTCAAACTGGTCGAACAGATGCAAACTGGCCCAAACTGGAGATGAAAACTGGCAAACAAACTTACGACGAATTATAATCTGCCGTCTCTTCTCTCAGTTGTCTTCTCAGCTGTTGCTTTCTCAGTGTCGGAGCTGTAGAAAGTGCGGCAAACTCGAACGTATCCAGAGTATTAGTCAAACTGCGTCAAACTGCGATAGCTAGTAGAAACGAGTCAAAAGCAGCGAACCCCGTGGAACCAAATAAAGAAAATAAACCTTTCAAAACGTGTAGCTTTGTAAAAGGCAACGTCGGGGTGCTGGCAGTGAAAAATCGCAGAAACTGAGGACGAGAATCGAAATAAGTCTGCCGAAATCAAAAAACTGCACAGTCAAAGCGGAAGTGTCTAGGCGGCGGAAAGGAGGCTGATAAGCAGCAAATAAGCACTTGTGAGGTCGAATACTCCTGTAAAATACAGCACAGAGCGGACAAGAGCAAGTGGGCAACTACAGCAAGCAGTGTAGTGAGGACTAGAACAGAGTCGAAACACACAGCAAAAACCAGCCCAAGCCTGGAGTCACGCAATGAGGTGCTGTGGATGGGTTTTTTTTGCAGCGGACGCCCCGTTTTTTATTGACCCGCGCCCACCGTAGATAAGGCCGGGCTAGTCCCTTGCCCAGGCGGAGGCCGGTGCCTAAACAGGAAAACCAGGGCGCGGGGAGAGGCTACTGAACCATTTAAGGACAACCCTCACCCTGTGGGTAGGGTCTTTTTCGTGGGCCCAGGTGGGCGGGGCACGTCGGGAGAAAGCACCTCGGTGCCACAATGGAGGGGCCAGCAGCCGGATTTCGGTGTGGCAGTCCTGGCCATTCCATTGTGGGCTGTTGCCGCGGCAGAGAGTGCGGTTACTGCTGCTGTTTGCTGATGTTTTTTGTACCCGCGACCCGACAGGGCTAAATCACGGCACGGGATCCGGAGTACCGCTATCAGGCAGGGCCCGATGATCAGCGCAGAGTTTGATGTAACGCTGGATCGCTGGCCCACCCTTTTCGGCAGTCATTAGGGAGATCTCGCTGATCGAGACTACAATGAGCGCCCCAGCGGTGCATGTTAACCGAGCATATCAGTACAGCGGAGAGAGAAGATCATATCAGGCAGCAAGACACAACGTCACTGCATATCAGAGCAGCAACATCTGCAGACAGAGTATGTCAATAGCCGACACATTGAGCAGATTATGCGGTATTAGACCGTCAGGAACGCAATAACATTGATCAGGGAGATAACGCGGAACAGACTTACCGGAGTAAGAGTGAAAAAAATAATTTCAACAGCGACAGAGCGGAATAGTGCCCCACAATATGTTTTCACACTTCTGGCAGATAGCTGGGAAAGACCGGTTTTTTTTGAAATTATGTTGAACTGGTAACCGATAGCTATTATTCATCCCTAACTACACAGCAGTTGGGGCTGGGTATATCTACGCTCTCAATGGTATATATAGAACGAGTATAGAGACAAAATATAATAATAGTCATTATATAAAATATAAAGGAACATGGCGAAACGCGACCGTCGCTGACTACGCAGAAACAGTGCAATTAAGTAACAGTGTGATGAGCAGTGACCACCACCATGGCTAAAAATGCAGAGCAGATCCAAGAAAAAACAGTAGTACAGTATACTATCAGAAACAGTCTGCAATTGAGTTAAACATAGACCCTACGGCGTGTGAGCGCACACACTATCTGACGTAATGTAGCTGACGATGTAGCTGCGATGTAGCATTCATGCCATTCTCAAGCACAGCTTCGCGCTATTTGGTGAGATGCTGGTAGCGGTGGTAATTGTAGGCAGCGATGCACGCCGTGGTAATGGCCAGGCCAATGCCGTTGACCACCGTCAGCACGTCGCCGAAGTACAGCACCGACACCGCGATGGTCACTACCTCCTTGCAGATGCCAGCAATGGCCAGCGTCAGCACCGATGTGCGGTTGAGCAGCATGAACTCACACAGTGTCATGCAGAAGGCCAAGCAGCCTGGGAACACCATCAGTAGCATGCCGACTACCACCCCGCGCTGCTGCCACAATCCAGCGTGTGCAATCTCCACAGGGCCCTCCAGCACGAACGCAGTGGCTGCCAGAAGCACGCCCATCAGCGGTGACAGCGACAGGATGGTGGCCAGCGGACTGCGTGCGTGGGTCTTGTCTGGGGCCATGAGCATCTGGGTCAGCGACCACCGCAGCCCAGCGCACGCAGACGCTGCCAGAACCAGCACGAACCCGCCGAGCTGGAACTTGGTCTCACCAGCCACCATCATGAGAACGCCCACCGTCATGACAGCTATGATTGCCGCCAGCCGTGCAGAGGGCTGCTCGATCTTGAACAGCACGCTGAACGCCAGCACGAATGCTAGCGACGACGACTTGACCATCGTGTAGAAGCTCAGCGACACCAGGCGCAGCGACAGGTTGCCCATGCCGATGTCTCCAGTGGACGCGACAGCACAGGGGCCAATCCGCTGGAGGTACTGCCACGATGATGACAACTTCGATGACAGTGATGATGATGATGAAGATGATGACCAGCTAGAGGGTCGCCATTGTGGGACTGCCCACATCACAGCCGCTGCGAGCATCGTTTGTACAAGCTGGTGGCAGCTGGTGCTAAACACAGGGAACGCGAAATCTAGGTGTTCTGGCGAGAACATCCACTTGTTGTACACTGATATTGTCACCGAGAACAGGTACCATCCGAGCACCCAGCAGACTGTGACGACATTACGATGTAGCAGCGACTCGCGGGGCTGCTTGATGTCTTCTTCAGGCTCGTCAAGTTCGCTGGCCGGCAGGTCAGGGCTGTTGAGCAGCTGGTGCTCCTCCAGGGCATGCAGTTCCACGTTCATGCGTGTCCGCTGTCGCGTTGACATGGAATTAGACGTGTGGTAAGGCTGGCTGGTCCGTGCGAGTCGTGGTTACCAGTCAATTCTAACAGTCTCTGATCTAGCCTGTCAGCACAGCTGTCAGCGATCCAGTAGGCCACAGGAATCCTGTTACTGTGCAGCTGACCTCTTACTGGTGTACGTTTCAGAGATTAAGAGTGTCTGTGCCTTGCTAGCAGTGGGTCAACTTGTCCTGACACAATTCAGGAAGTACAAGCTTCCTGTAAGTCAGCTCTATGGTCTTACTGCGCGATCTATTACAGGGCTATGCAGTCACCTGGCCTGGGGTCTTCTTCCTATCTTGTTTTTTTCCCAATCTGTTTCGCAATCTGTTTTTTAGTCTGTTTTTCTCAGTTCTGCGGTTGATTGAGTCAATTGCGCGATTTGGTCGTATAATCTATCTGTGTAGTCTGATCCGATGACCCTCTCTAAAATTCTGGGTGCTGTGCTGTGTAGCCCTCTATATTATCGAGGTGCTGGATGCTTCCGTGATCTATATGTTCTAGTAGAACTATCCAGCCAGTTGTAATACTGACCTGCACAGATTCGCTCCAAATATCGACCTACTCAACTTGTATCTGCCTATACACTTCTATGACGAAGTATCGGCTTGGTTACTCTGCAACCCTTTGGACAAGCAACTTCAACACAGCTGCTACGTGTCTCCAACAGACGTTGGCCAGCAACTTCAATAGGATATGCCAGTTCACACTGTACACTGGCTTGTAATGTGCTTTTTCTCTTGAGCAGTCCGGTTATGCCACTACTGTCAGTCGTCTCAATTGCTTGTTACAGCTGCCAGCTGTGTTCAGTGCCGCTTCCGCGAGTTACGCACCGAAATCACGCGCCGGGATCAGACTGGCTGTCAACTTGGACAATCCTTTTGCAGTATCGCACTTTTGAACCGAAACAGTCGCTCCTCCACCTGGTCTCCACGCAATGCCTATTGGAGAGAACAGTTTCTTGCGGGTTGTGCACTTCACTGGGCCTGTCGCTATAAATCTAACATTCTGGCTAGGGTTGCATGCCATATTTGACTGAATAACCAGTAGATCTACGGATTATTGAGCGCGATCTCGGTGGACCGGTGTAGCACATCCAGAAGCCGTAGAGTTTCACAGGTAGTTCAGAACCGATGACTTGGCCGGTTGGACGCGACTTTTCGTCCTTGCTGTCGCCCTGGGTTTGTTGAGAACCTTGCTTTGGTATGAGGAGACTATGCTCCAGATCATTAATATGCATGCTGTTTAACATGGACACACAGTCAAGGAAAGCCAAATTGTAAATCTGATTATGTCGTGGCAAAATAATGATACAACACACTGCACCAACTGCTAGCAACTACACGAAAACCAACAAAATGTTGCAAACAAGGGTCTACTGACATTACCATACTCCTATCAGATACTGATATACTCCGCTATATTTAGAAAAGCCGCCCAGAACAGCACCAAAAAAGCCCCGTCGGTCGGCATATAGCTCATCATATTGGCGTATTGCACACGTATACTGCACAACCGTCACCGCAGGCATTGCCTATCCCGTGCAAGTCTGTCTTGGTTCAGCGGTACCGCGCTAACCGTGCAATCTCGTTAGACTGGTTTGCTGATCTCTGCTTTGTCTTAGCTACTACTAGTCCGGTTCGCTGCGGGTTTTAAGTTGCATGCCTGTACGCCGCATGCACTATGCAACGGCTGTCAGAGGCTTTTCAACTCGTCGACTCCTCCTCGGACCTGTTGACGGTACTGCCTCGATTTCTCGCACCGCGATATGCGCTTTCTGATCCCAGCGCTCTGGGCAATCGCGTGCGCGCACCTGCTGGTGACCATCGAGCAGCCTACTGTCAGAAAGGGTGCCAGCAGCGTGCTGCAGCTGCCGGCGGTCGCCAGTCCCGTCAAGCGCCTGGCTGACGTTGTAGATGAGTCGCACTCGCAGCAGGACAGCATATTTGGCCCGTTTGACGACAGCGCGCCGTGGCATCTGTTCAAGCGCGACCTACCCGAGCTCGTGTTCGAGTTCAGTGCCCAGTTCTACGCGAACATCACGATTGGCTCCCAGAATGTGTCGCTGCTCGTCGACACAGCAGGAGGCGATATTATGGTGCTCAACCGCTCGGTTCCGAGCTGCTCGACGAGCAGTTCTCCGCTTCAACACTGCGCACCGGCCGCCACCTTTGACACCAACGTGTCGTCCTTCATGGAGCTGCCGTCCAACAGCACCTTCAACACGACGCATATTGGCGGAGGCCAGTTTTCTGGCGTGTACGGCACCGACAACGTGTCGCTTGGAAACGGCATCGTCGTTGACGACTGTCTGGTGGCAGTTGCTGACGATACTAACCTGGTGACCCCGGGGCTGCTGGGTCTGGGATTCGGCGCCGATGCCAGCGTACCAGTGTCGCACCTGCTCACGAGCCTGATGAGCCAAAACTATATTCTGTCGCCAGTGTACTCGATGTCGATACCGGTCGACGGGAAAAGTGGAACGCTGCTGTTTGGCGCGGTGGATACTTCACAGTTCAACGGCACGCTCTACGTGATGCCCATGTCGCCCATAGTAAACGCGAACGCGTCGACGGATTTCTTCTATCAGTACGCAGCCATTCCGCTGACCGGGATGTACGTGTCGAACCAGGACCTGCTGGCGACCGTTACCGACAGCGACATGAGCCTGCCGGTACTGCTGGACAGCTCCAACGTGCTTTCGTTCCTGCCCTACACGATCGTAGTCAACATCGCGACCCAGCTCAACGCGGCGTACGTGTCGGAGCTGGGCATCTGGGTACAGAGCTGCTCGTACCGGCAAATCGACGGCTATATCAACTTCGAGTTCTATAATGCCACCATCAGCATGCCTATCAAGGACGCACTCATCCCACTGTATGACAAGGGCAACGACCTGCCGATCTCGTTCAACGGCGGCGACGTGTGTGCGCTGACGTTTGGATCGTCAGAGAGCGCTGGCTACGCGTCGCTGGGTTCGTCTGTGCTCTCAGCCATGTACCTCGTGGTGGATCTCGAGTCGTTTGTGGTGGGTATTGCCCAGCCAATGGCTAACCCTCTACCGACGATTTCCAACTCAACAGCCACAGCCAAAGTCAGCTCGACTAGCAGCAGCAGCAGCAGCGACAGCATTACATCGAGTAACACTATTATCACTGGTGCCACTGGCACCGATGGGACAGGTGACACTGGCTCGGTAGCGACAACAGCCTCCGACAGCCAGGCGACTGCTGCGACTGTAACTGCCGCCAGTACAGCCATTGCTGACAACAACAATGCTGCCAAAATAGAGATTGCCAAAATCACAGTGTCATCACTAAAGGTGTCGCAAACAGCCACCAATCGGTACACAGCGATTGCTGGTGGTAACCTCACTGATTTGGCGCAAGCTGTCTATATGACGCCCAGCTCCGTGGCCACTGCGACGTTACATGCACCTATTTCTGGATTCGTGGATCTTGGTGACACGCTGCCTCTGATGGGTATTAGCGGAGAAACGAACTCGAATGGAAGCCCCGAATTCCCTCTACTGTCGACGATATTTGTGCAATCGCAGCAGGTGCCCATAGCGACCCTGACAGCCGAAGTAGCAGGGACGACCACTTCTGCATCGATAGCGACCAGCATCACCACGGGTCAGCAGTTTTTCGCCGGTGCATCGACTCTGCGAGTGCCTGTCATTTTCAGGCTATTTTCATTTCTGATCAATGTGCTATAGGCCCAGGACAGTGGGGGACCACTTAGTGGTCAGTGGTGATACACGAAATGGACTCGTGGAGGGTGAGATAGTGCACACAGTTCTCTGGAGTCGAAAACACTATGATATTGGTGCTTACGAGTTGGCACGGCCATTGACGACTCGTACAATCATGAAAATGGCATGGAAGATAACAATTTTGAAAATGCAGATACAATGCGAAAGAACGGCACATAACATGGCATAGACCATTATATCACACAACGATAATAGCATATCGAAAAGCAAACCACGAGTGATAACACACATAATCACGTTGAATGGCACGCAGATAACCACAACGAATGACTACAAAGATCTGCACAATTTTTATTGCATGCTGAATGACACAGATAATCGACACACAGAAAGTCACACAATGATACCGACGACTTCGTGTGCATGACATTGGTCGTCATTTTCATTCTGCGTCAACATGGCATCGCTTTATTTATTCCTTTTGTAATACTAGGGATACGCCGGTACACACTCTGCCGACACATGGCACCAATTATTAATATTGTTAATACTCCTCGCTGGCACGGGGTGCTGGAATTGATTCTGTACTATTGTAATGATTCACAATCCTTGACCATCCCACATCAATAAGGCCGTCGTCTATTATTGCTTTTGTTGTGTGGAACAACTGGTTGATCGGTGAAGCGATTGTATTACCTTACCTCATTTATGTTTGAAGGTTGGTTTTTAATCTCTTATCAGTACACCAATTAAAAGTTCTAAACAATCAAGATGCCGTGGTTGAACCACATCCAACTGCGCAGCAGTTGCCACAGCGCGATGGAGTCGCGAAAACCACAGCATCGCACATAAATGTATCCAGATAATAGCCGGTACCTTGAGCGTATCTAGCAAGCTGGGTGATATAATGGTCACTACATCCTGGCGTGAGATGCTGGCAATAGTATTATAATCTAGATATCTGCCTACTGGCATGCAATAAATAGTACGTCATTGTACATCGCTGGGAGTCGTTCGTGTATCATTTCCTAGACTTGGAATTGGACTTGGACTTGGACTTGGATTTGGGCTTGAACATCATCACGCCCTTTCTTTGGTTCGACGCCATGACGACCTTTTTCTTCTTGTAGGCATCGTTTCGGCTGCCCTTCCAACCGCTGGTCGACACTTTCTTGTCAGCCTCTGGCTTGGGCTCGTCGACATCTATGTCCATGGCCTGCTCTATACTGGCGACCGGCTTGCCAGTGAGCTTCTCCGACAGACGCTTCGTGCGCGCGTCGACAACAGGGCTGAATACAGCGTCTCTTTTGATGCCGCGCATCCGCACTTTCTGCTTAGCTCGCAGTGACTTTGCCATTTTTTCTTCGGTGGTCAAAACTAAAGTATCGTCGTCCAAATAAAATATATATTTTTTTCTTTCAGGGCTCGGTATCTTGCATTATCATCGACCGTTTAGCGCATATGCTGCCCGGTTTACCGGATCGTCGACTCACAAATCGTCACCTTCTCGTTTCGGGTGGCAGTCACTGGCAAGGTCTCACAGTTACGCGCGCAGCGGGGTGCGGCCCACTCGTTTTTTGCGTGCACAACATTAGACGGCCATCTTCACTTCTGTTCACGACATCGAAATGTGAGTGCCATTCGCAGCGAAATTCGGTGGAAAACGAGGCTGTAGTGAGCCCGACAGACCACCGGACAAAGGCTGAGAACGAAGTGCGTGAGGACTAGTGCTAACAGCAGGGCCAACTTGCGACTGCAGAAGAGACTTGCCTCCAGCGTGTTGGGCGTTGGAAAGAGAAAGATCTGGCTCGACCCCAACGAGATCACTGAGATTGGCAACGCCAACTCGCGCCAGTCAGTGCGCAAGCTCATCTCTAATGGTCTCATCATCCACAAGCCGGCGACGGGCCACTCACGCTCCCGAACCAGGGCTCTTCATGAGGCCAAGCGAGCAGGTCGCCACACCGGTTACGGTAAGCGAAAGGGTACTGCCGATGCTCGTATGCCCTCGCAGGTGCTGTGGATGCGCCGTCTGCGAGTGCTGCGACGTCTTCTCGTGAAGTACCGCGACCAGAACAAGATTGACAAGCACCTGTACCATGAGCTGTACAAGCTGGCCAAGGGTAACACCTTCAAGCACAAGCGCCAGGTGATCGAGCATGTCATCAAGGCCAAGGCCCAGGCAGCCCGCGAGCGGGCTCTCAAGGACGAGGCCGATGCTCGCCGTCTGCGCAACCGGGCTGCCCGCGAGCGACGACAGCAGCGTGTTGCCGAGAAGCGGGAGGCTCTTCTGCGCGAGGAGTAAGCGACGAAGTAGACGGTGTTTATTGGCGAGTGCCGAAAATCATGTACAAATCATGGCTTGCAGTCCATATATAATATCAATGTGGTCTCCGTTTGGCATTTTTTTGTGTCTCGTAGCGAGTAAATTGGACGATATTAGATGCCAGTGTGTGCTACAGTAATTATGTTGAATGTCGTATGCCAATGTGGTGCCAATGTAGTATGCAATTAATTGAGCGGGACGAGGAAGTCTCGCATTGAGCCCAATTTGACTACGCTTGCGTACTGAAGTAGAAATTATCTGGCGAGACGTTGACACCTGCATGAACTATATGTGATATCTGCATGATGATATGCTTTTAATCGTTAGTATATGTTGGGTGAATTGGGCTCATGCAGGCTTGCCGTCGACATTTGTTCTTTTACGAAATGCGTCAAGAAATTCAAAGTTGATTCCTGGATGATATGTTTTCCAGGGGAATGGAAAGGCCTCTCCCTGGATCCGCAGATCATATTACTCAAGTATTACGCTATATAATGTACTCCTAGAAGCTCGAGTCACACATCATAAATACTAATGGAGCAAAGTAGCTTGAAGACGGTATTTGGCTATAGAACTTTAGTTGCCTGACTACTTATTGCACTGAAATATGAAAGACAGGATGTGGAACTTGACTATAGGGCAAAATTGTTGAATTGAAATGGAATTTAGGACCAAGAACTTGTGGTATTGATCCGTCACTTCTTCAGTCCATAAGCTTAAACTTAGTTGTATGGTCCAAACAATATAAATCCAACTACTCGCAGCTATTGGATATTATTCAGCATCACTTGTCGATGCACTGTGCTACATAATAATATACCACACCACGCAGCATAGTTCATAAACACATTGAGAGCGATGGCATATCATGACAACATCGCGTCGTCATGGAGGGGACTATATATTTGGCAGCCACGCCAAAAAATTAATCTGTGTCAACAGAGAACCAACAGTAAGTCTTCTGCATTTTCAAACTTTTCAAAAATATGCTAATATTTTCCTCGGTGAGGCTTCTATTAGTAAATTGTAAGTAATCATGATGCATGAAAGTCGGCATATGCTGCTGCCGTTACAAGCTATTATCTCCTAAGGCGTTTCCACCTCCCATCTCTTCAGCCGTTCATCTGCAGCGTCGGCGTCGGTGATACTTCGACCGACTAAACCTCAACATGACTATCTTCACATGCTGGACTTGATATATTTTCTGCATTCTAGGATTCTGGCCGGTTTGTTTCTGTGATGTATCTATCTCGTAAAACCTGTTGTTCGAAATCTATCATCTTTACTGCTAGGGCTTATAGGGGAGATTGGCTGTGCTGACGACATGCGTCTCAAACTGAAATGCGCGCATGGATTATTAATGTTTTTTTTTGAGGATGCATGCGCATGTATAAAAGGCGGGCCAGTAGTAGATATATCTGATATATCTCCTTCCATCTGCAAAATATTCGCACAAGCAATAACAAATACCCAGGATGAGTGCGTTGTTTTCACCCATCAAGGTGGGCTCCATTGAGCTCAAACACCGCGTTGCCATGGCACCTCTCACAAGGTTTAGATCTCCCAACCACGTCCCTAACGAAATGGTGGCAGAGTACTATGAGCAGCGAGGTTCAGCGCCTGGTACTTTGCTCGTTACCGAGGGCACCTTCATCCACCCTAAGGCTGGTGGATATGCCCATGTGCCGGGAATCTGGTCTCGCGAGCAGATCGGGGCCTGGAGAGCAGTATTCGACCGGGTTCATGCTAAAAAGTCGTTTGTGTTTGTGCAGATATGGGCACTCGGCAGAGCTGCAGACCCTCGAGTTCTGAAGCAAGAAGGCGACTTTCCATATGTGTCGGCATCCAATGTGCCAAACGCAAAGGAAGGCTCGCCAATACCAAAGGCCCTCACCAAGGACGAGATCAACGAGTACATTCAATGGTACGTGCAGGCTGCCAAAAACGCTGTCGAGGCAGGTGCAGATGGCGTGGAACTGCACAGTGCAAACGGATATCTTCCTGACCAGTTTCACCACGAGAACAGCAACACTCGAACCGATGAGTATGGTGGATCAATCGAAAACCGTGCAAGATTTACGCTACAGATTATCGACGCACTGATCGACGCTATTGGTGCTGACAAGGTGGCACTGCGACTATCCCCATGGGGAACGTTCGGTGACGTGGATCCCGGAGTTAGTCCCATTCCACAGTTCTCGTACATCGTTTCTGAGTTGGAGCGCAGAAAGCTCGCTGGCAAGGAAATTGCCTTTATCCATGTCGTAGAGCCTCGCGTTGCCGATAATGATGATCTGGAAATAATCACCGGCAGCAACCAATTCATCCGCGATATCTGGACCGGAATTATGGTCCGTGCTGGCGGTATGGCGGTCGGAGATACCGCTAAGCAGTTTGCCGAGCAAGACCCCAAGTCTGTGATTGCATTTGGTCGCTACTTCATCTCGACGCCAGACCTCGTGACTCGACTGCAAAAGGGAATCCAGAAGAACCCGTACGACAGATCCACTTTCTATAACGCGCTTTCTGCTGTTGGGTACACGGACTATCCATTTGCCTCTGAGAGCAAGATCTAATCCGAGGTTTAGGCTTAACATTTAGACTTCAGCAGCATGTCAAAATCCAATCTGACTATATGACCGACGTCCTTCGGATGCAAATAAAACATAAAAAAATGCAGAGCTTGCTTCCAGCAAGTAGTAGCAATGTCTGCTATTTGATGAGTTGATAGATTCGCAATGGACAAAATAGTTGGATCAGTTTTCTCTCTGTAGATTAAACATGCTTTTTGATCACTTTAGATGGCGATCGTGCACATTTCCTATTTGGGCAATTGGCGGCGGGGTACATAGTGGGACACATAATCTAAATCACGACTTGAATTTAATGACACTCGTATCCTTTTGGACATCTGATGGATCGATCTTCCAATGAATTCGGCCTCAATTGACGAGATCAGTCCGCAGGGTAGTTTTGACAATGCTGAGAGTGATATGGAATATGGCGCACTAGCGCAGTTGGCAACTGGAGACGCGGTCGGATGCCCTCACGCGTTGAATCACGAAAATCTCGCATCGTATGTATACCCAGTCAACTTGCCACCGCGAGACTATCAGATGAATATTGTCCAGAGTGCTCTGTTTAAAAATGTGCTGTGTGTGATTCCTACCGGTCTGGGCAAAACATTCATTGCCAGCACAGTGATGCTGAACTGGTACCGGTGGACGACGGAGGCAAAGCTTATATTTATGGCACCCACGCGAGCTCTTGTTGCGCAACAGATCAAGGCGTGTTTGGAAATCACTGGAATCGATCGGTCACAAATGTGTGTGATCATGGGAACTGCTGCTCCTAAACTACGCGAAAAAGAATGGTCTTCAAAACGCATTTTTTTTGCAACTCCGCAGACAGTGAACAACGACCTCAGGAACGGTTTGGTGAGCCCTAGCTCTATTATATGCCTCGTGATAGACGAGGCGCATCGAGCAACTGGCCAGCACGCCTATGTAGAAGTCGTGAAACAGATATCTAGTGTCAACAAGTGCTTCCGTATCCTGGGTCTTACTGCCACTCCATCAGCTAGTATGGGCGGAGTACAGGAAGTGGTCGACAACTTACTTATCTCGAAAATCGAGGTGCGCACTGAGGTCAGCATCGATGTGCGTCCCTTTTTGCATAAACGCAACGTCACAAGAGTCGTTGTTGAGCCCTCCAAGGAGGCAACAATTATTTTGGACAAGCTGTCGGTAGCTGTCCGCCCAATGCTCGAACAAGTCAACAAGGCAAAAGTATATCACGTCACAGACCTCGCTGATGTTTCTCAATTCAGCGCTCTAGCAGCGCTACAGTCATATAACAAATCCCCTGCTTCGCGATCTGGAAACCCGCTTGTTTTCCGCTACAGAGCTATCATGGGTGTGCTAGTAAAAGTAGGCCATATTGTGGGAGTCTTGAAAGAGCACGGCATAGTTCAATTTTATGAAACTCTGCGTGACATTATTGATGAAACTAACTCCGGGCAAAAGAGACCAAGCAAATATCTTGGCCAATTCCTACAACATCCTGCCACTGTTGAGGTCATGCAATACTGCAGGAATCTTGCAGTATGTCCGCTAACCAATAATATCCAACCGGGATTCATTGGCCATCCCAAGCTGGATAAAGTTGCCCAAATAACTCTGGACTATTTTCTCACGGCTGCCGCTGACGACTCGAGGGCCATTGTGTTTGCTGAGTACCGTCAGTCCGCAGCAGAAATCGTCAGAGTACTGAGCGAGTTGTCCTGCCATTTGATTCATCCAGGACTGTTTGTTGGTCAATCAAGGTCCAAAAAGGACAGCGGCGTCCGTGGTATGTCACCAAAAGACCAGCAGCAGCAACTGGAAAAGTTTAAGAGGGGGGACATTAATGTTCTGGTGGCAACATGTATTGGCGAAGAAGGTTTGGACATTGGAGAAGTAGATCTCATTATATGCTATGACCAGTCCAAAAGCCCTATTCGTAGAATCCAGCGAATGGGGCGGACAGGGCGCAAGCGACAAGGCAAAATTTATCTTCTGATGACTGATAAAGAGGAGCGCAATGCTGAAAAGGCCAGTAGCGGATATCAACTTATCCAGACACAGATTAGCAGCACTAAAAACATTGAGTATGCTGCGTCCAGTCGTATTATTCCCGGTGATTGGAAGCCGGTTTGCGAGCAACGTCACATTGAAGTTCCGGAGGCTAACAAGCAGGTGCTGGAGACAGATGATGTTGTCAAAGGGTTGAACTGCAATTTGGAGCAGCTAAGTCAGAAGAATGAACAGGCCGAGACCCATCAGGTGGAGCAGATCTTATTAAAACGAAAGACTTTCCAATCCCCACAGCGTACTATGGTTCCGTCAAGCAGCAATGGGCTGAGTTCCGTAGCCAAGAAGAATACTGCGAGTTTCCCAGATGCTGCTCGTTTAAGCAGCTCCTATCTATCGTCGTCAGATGACGACGGATTCGAAAAAGCGTTGATGGACGTCGCTCCTTCTCCAACTAGAAACTACGAAGTAAGCGATATAGCTAGTAAGGAGTGGCCAAATCGCGGCATGGATGTATTTGATGGCATCAATAGTAGTGCGTCTTCATGTGATGAAAGCTCAGACATTGAAATCATCTCGAGATCTCAGTATTTGAGTTCTCACACCAGCATTGGCAGTGCTGAGACCATATCCAGCAGTCCGCCAGTCAGAGCCACACCCAAAAGGAAGCTCGGAGATGTGGATATGGGGACTCCGACCGGTGTATCTCCATTAGCCAGCAGATGGAAGATGCCCAAGGCGGCTTAGCGTGTGACTCTTACTTTGCTAGGGTCGTGAAAGTTGTTTCTGTTCCCTCTGCCGAATTGTGCTTTTCAATGGGCCTACGTTTTCTGAATGTAACATATTTTTCGATAAACACTAAATACAACGCCATTACTGCTGTGTTTATTACATGCTGTTATGGTATCAGTTGTTCGTCGAGTCGTCGAGCCTATATGTAGATCATGTCGGAGCAGACGGAACAAACGAGCCCACTCTCAGGGGGGTTTTGCTTTTTGTTCTCGTCTCATTTACTTTTTATACTTATTTTTTGTTTTTTCGTTTTTTGCTTTTCTTTATTTTTTTTTGTTTTTTCGCTTGTGTTGACTAGTGTAGAATCAGTGATCGTATTTTGTCTTTCGCAGTCGTATAGCTACAATCATTACTTAATTTGCTTACTGCTCTGCTGCGCGTGCATCTCATTACATCAGCTGGCGTAGGCCCTTTTAACGGTTTGGGATGTGGCTTGCGAAGCGGCTCACAAATTTACTATTGCCCATGTTATTGTCAGCAATCCGTACGAGATGGCGGCCGGTAACGGCACGACGAGGATACACAGTCCAGATGCCGGAAGGACTGGGCGATTATGAGCGGGATATTTTCCAGAAGCTGACGGCGCAGCTGGAGCCAGACGTGCTAGACGTGCGGGACGTCTCGGGAGGATGCGGATCGATGTTTGCAATTAATATTGTGTCGAGCAAATTCAAGGGCCTTCCTATGATCAAGCAACACCGCCTTGTCAACGACATTCTGAGCGACGACATAAAGAACTGGCACGGGCTGCAGTTGCGCACAAAGTCGACTTGAATTGTACATAACTGTTCGCATTTTTTACATTTTGCTTGTATATATTTTGTTAGGTAGTACGGCTGACATGAGTGGGCAGATGTATATGCGCTACTACTTCGAATGCTGCCGCTGCATTAAGATTGTATTACTGGTTGTATCGGCACGAAGACTTCTGCTTCTGCGCAACTCTCCTACAGACCACGGAGTACATCTTGACTAAATCCTCTAGCACTAATATTTCTGCTACTTGTACGAAGGCCTATAATACTGACACTAATACTTGTACTACTACTGTTACTTCTTTCACCAAACTTCTACTGCTGGCACTGGTAATAAATATTTCTTTTGCCAGTGCTTCAGCTACGACTACTACTACTACTACAACTACTACTATTACGACGACCACTACAACTACTACTATTACAACTATTACTACTACTACTACTACTACTACTACTACTACTACTACTACTACTACTACTACTACTACTACTACTACTA
>JAKUBH010000050.1:0-56340 GCA_030563205.1 Sugiyamaella marilandica
AGATGTGAAGGAGCAATAGGAGTGTGCAGTAGACTCGGAATCAATCGAGCGAAAATAATTTATTAGTAACAGGATGAAAGGCAATAGTGCGAAATTAGTTGGACTCGATTTGCAGTCTGTGTACTTGTCATATATAAGTCATCCTCATATAATAGCATCATAATTAATACAAATTAAATTTAGATCATCATGTACAATGCTAGAATAGCGACTCCATCGACTCGTCGTGTAGTCCAATAGAATCCTGCTCCGTCACTGCATCAGACGGCAATGCAATACCATCTAAAGCCCTCTCAACCTTTGGATGGTGGGCATCACTGTCCTTACTTGGCTTCGGCTTCGGTCGGAAAAACACCTTACCCCTGTATTTTTGCACTCCACAAACCCGCCGCAGGGACTAAGGCCAGCAACGACGCATATCGACATAGACATTAATTACTGTTGGATTGGAGAAGGGCTCTTGGAAATAACCCTTATAGTTCTCCTGCTCCGGTAGACGACATGGTTGTTCTAAGACAAATAGTTAACAGAGTCTGTAAGCCTTCCTCTCAAAGGTAGACACTCGGTTACAGCAATGGCAATATTATAGGAACACAGAACGGTGTATTATGTTATCCAAAGTTATAAAAAATGGGGGAATACGTCTTTATATAGGTAAAGCCGATCACTCACTCAAGCCGCTCTACCCTTTATTCAAGGGGTAACTGTTCCAAACCCAACATGACCTACTGTTGATGGAGAAGCAGCAGCCTGTATGAGATCCGACTGATGAAGCCTACTTTGACGGACTTGCCGCCAGAAATCCTCCATTCGGTGCTCCGCGAGGTGGATCTGAGGACTTATCTGGCTGTGAGACAGACAAGTTCCAAACTGAGGCAATTGTCGAGAACCGACAGCCTCGAGGCATTGCATATCGACCGCTATTTGAACGAAGAGCGGTCGCAAAACCCGCTGCCCAAGGCGGCCACCGAGGGAATCAAGAGCATATGGCCAGTTGGAGTGCAATTTTCGGGCAGTCGGTTCGAGTTTGCTGTTCAGGCGCTTTTTGTGGGACTGGACATCTTTCCTCGCCAGCGAGTGTTTCTGGGCTCTCTCAGCGATGCACGCCGGTTCCACTCTCCGGATGGAAGCAGGCTGATGGTGGAAAAATCGAGAGGAGACATGATATTTATTTACGAGATACGGCAAACAGACATTGTGCTGGAATCGCGGTTTTCGGTAGGTGACCCGAACCGCACGCTCGTCAAGGTGGTGCTCAGCTCGTGTAACCACTATTTGGCGCTTACGTTTGATCCGGGCTACGTCACGGTGTACAAAAAGGATGCCGACGGTGAGTTTCGCGACCTGGTGTTTTCACGCCAGTATCCGTCACACATCACGTCCATTTCGGTGTCGGCACAGGGCGAGGTGATGTTCATAAAGTTCCTACGACTCGGCGGTTTGATGCTAGTCAATCTGCGCACCCACGAAGAGATCGATGTGGGACATTACCGGCTGGATCTCGAGCCACGACCCTACCTGAAGGAGAGAGTGCTTGCAGTGTGGTCGGACGTGGCGGAGACAGTCGTGTTTGGGCACACGCTGAACCCAGAAACCGACAATCCGCCAGGAACCTTGTGGGAGTACTTCAAGTTCCTGATCAGCCAGGAGATTTCTGCCTACATCCCACTGCTAGAAGCCATACCGCTGAGCTCTAGTGCATTTGTAGGTCGGTTGCCTGACTACCAGTTGCCAGTGCTGTTGCGACCTAAAGACCTCGGAACGATGCTCTTTGAAGAGTATCTCAGTAGACAGGACGGCCAAGTACTAGGCGAGCAAGAAGGAGAAGACGAGGATGAATACGAAGGGAAAAAAGAAGGAAGCGCTAAAGATAATGATGAGGATGACGATGAAAAAGAAGAAGATGACAGAAAAGAAGAAGAAGATGATGATGGAGAAGACGAAGACGATGACGACGACGACGACGAAGACGATGACGACGACGACGATGACGAAAAGGACTCCCAGCTGTACCTCAGCGACTGCGTGCACTGCGACAACATGATGATGTGCGTGTCGCTGCTGGCGACAAAGCTGGCTGTCTATCGGCTCGATAGGGCCTCTGGGACTGGGGCGATCGCGATATTTACCATCACCAAGCCCATCTTGGAATATGCATTTGCTGATAGAGACATTCTGTCGATGCCATATAGAATGGTGGTTGACAAAGATATCTTGGTGGAGCAGGTTCGCCACATGCAGTTTATTGGCGAACACAGACTGCTGGTGCAGTACAGCCATATGGCGACTGTCTACGAAATAGGTGTCTACAGCGAGTGTGCCTATAGTAGGCTGCGAACAAATGGTGACACAGTCAGTTTATAATATATATTTCATGCAGCATCTACCAGTATAAGTTACATCAATCACATAAATCACATAAAAAAATGTCCGCAAGAACCACCACGCACACGAGGCAGCTAAGAAGCATAAACATATCAGTCCATCAGCAGCACACTTTAGTCAAAAAGCACCAATAGACACAATACAGGACCGCAACAAGGGGTAGCGAACGAGGTTATGTCAAAATAACCCATCGCAATCAGCGCTCCTTGAGCAGCTTGTTTCGCTTTTCGCGCTTTTTGAGGCGCGCGACTCGTTTGGCATGCATCTTCTCCGCCAGCTTCGCGTAGCGCTCCTTCTCCTCCTTGGCGGCCTTTTTGTCCTTGATGGCTTGGATCCGCGCCAGCTTGGCCTCCTCCTTCTCGAGCTTGAGCTCTTTTTCCTTGGCCTTGACTGCCTGGGCCTCCAGCCTTGCCAGTCGCTTCTTGTCCCACGTCGACTTTGCTACCCCGTTACTCTTCATTCGCATGGGCCGCTTGACATCCTTCCACTGCTTGCCCGACAGGCGCACCCCCAGCGGTTTAGCACTATCAGCCGGGTTCGCAATAGCCGGTTTGGCGGCAGCAGCTGTCGCGATATCCGTGGGCTTTGATTTGGCGTCCGTGGCTTCTACAACTGCCGATTTGTCGGTCCCGTCCCCGGATACGCTGCTGCCGGCTTCTGCACGCGTGGAATCTGGCTCGGGCGTCCTCAAACCCGTTTTGTTGAGCAGATATTTGAGCATTCTTAGTGAAAAAAGAGATCGAGTTCACAGTTGGAAGATCTCCAACATCAGGTTTTGAGCCCCATCTAGTGCTGGGGCGGGAGGGTTAATACCGCTCTGGTACTCTGCTAGACATACAGCAATGTTAATCTGGAGTAAAAATCGATTATAAAACTATATTCCAAGTTATTAAATAGAATCACACTATTGTGCCAACTGTAAGCTATTCGGATACTCTGATATGTATGCTCTCTAGATAAAATGAGAAAGAGAAAACTTGGTTGTATAACATGCATGCATGCCTTTTACACCAAAACCACCCAATATTGGCAGACAGGAAGAAAACAATGGCCTAAAAAAAGGGCGGCAAAGCACCGCTAGAAGAATCCTCGCACCAACTGCGCAGCAGTTGCCCCAGCGCGACGGAGTCGCAAGACAATGATTTGTAATAGCACATAGCTGTCTTGCGACTCCGTCGCGCTGTAGCAACTGCTGCGCAGTTGAGGCGAGGATTAGCTGCATATCAGCGCATATAGTTAGTATATAAACCCGGAACTTCCCACCGGATTAATTGTCGTTTCCGTGACTCTTTAACGTACATACTGTATAGTTGAAAAAGATGGGAGAAAAAAACTCGGTCAGCATGGACCAGGAGGAATTGATTCTGGTGAGTTGAGAATGAGAGTACCTCGAGCTTTGGTCCACTACGGGTGCATTTGATTTCGTTGAAACGAATGCTGAGATCATACCGTTGAACTTGACAAGGTTAACACCTTCGGAAGAAAGTGCTCCATAGTCTCGAGATGTTAGTTCTAACTCTATCCAGATGAAGCTCGGCTACAAGCAGACGTTGAAGCGGTGTTATTCCATCGTCGAGAACTTCTCTGCCAGCTTCACTGCTGTCGACACCATCGCCGGTCTGCGCGGGGTGTTTTTCTACGGCATGGCCATGGGCGGGCCCCAGGCTTATTGGGCCACCTACTGTATCAGCGCTGCCTTCATTCTCATCACCACTGCGGTGCTGGCCGAAACGTGCTCGTCGCTGCCAGCGTCGGGCTCCATCTACCTGTGGGCGGCCTCGAGCGGAGGGCGCCGGTTTGGTCGCCTGTTCGGGTTCATGGTTGCGTTCTGGTCGTCCACCGCGTGGACCAGCTTCGTGGCCAGCTCGTGCCAGGTCGCCGCCAACTACCTGCTGTCGGAGGTGCCGGTGTTTGGCCTCACCTTCAGCACAGACGTGTCGGACGTCCGGTTCAGGGCGGTCCAGTGGATCGTGAGCGAGGGCTTTCTGATCATCTGTTTGTCGGTCAACTACTTCCCGCCCACCTGGTACCGCCATGTGTTTCGCATCTCGATGTACATTGTGATGGCCGATTTCTTGCTCAACATGGTATGGCTGCCCATTGCGGTGAGCAGGACGTACGGGTTCCAGTCTGCCGAGTTTGTGTTCACCCAGTTCGAGAACGAGACCGGCGGGTCCAACAGCCTGGCGTGGATTCTGGGCTTCTTCGCGACCGCGGGGGTTCAGATCGGCTTTGATGCCAGCGGCCACGTGGCCGAGGAGACCAAGAACGCCAGTCTGACGGCCGCTCGCGGGCTCATCTGGTCGGCAGTGGCCTGCGTGGCCATCGCGTGCCCTATTGTGCTGGTGTTCCTGTTCTGCTCGCCCGACCTGGACGTCATTTTCGGGTTTGCTGCTCCACAGCCGTTTGTGCAGCTCTACGCCATGGCCCTGGGCCACCGGGCCCACGTGTTCATGACGGTGGTGGCCATTCTGAGCACCATTGCCAGCACCGTCGTTTCGGTGGTGGCTGCGTCGCGGCTCGTGTACGCGGTGTCGCGCGACGGGGTGCTGCCGTTCTCGCCGTGGATCAGCCGGATCTCTCCCACCACCAACCAGCCCCAGAATGCCATCTCGTTTATCGGCATTGTGTCTGCAATTCTGCTGTGCTCCATCCTGCCCAGCTCGCTGGCGTTCCAGAGCCTGGTGTCCATTTCAGGCGTGCCCACCGTGGCAGCGTGGGGCCTCATCTGCTTCGGGCGCTGCTTCATCAACGCAAAGTCGGTGGCTACGCCGCGGTGGTCGCTGGGCAGACTGTCGAGGCCGTTTGCGTTTATCGGTTTCTGCTGGAACACCTTTCTGGCCGCCGTTCTGTTCTGTCCCCAGGAATTCCCAGTCACGTCCCAGAACCTCAACTACGCGCCCATTATCATGGGCATTGTGTCTATATTCGCTATTGCCTCGTACATTGTGGTGCCCGAGGAGAAATGGCTGAAGCTGAAGGGCAACATTTTGGGGCACGGCGACGACGCTGACTCTGAGTGAACGCACCGCCATCAATGAGCAGGACGCTTTCTGTTCAGCGAAGAGACTCGCAAGGTATGTCATAATCGGTGGTGAAAAGCGTAGTAGGGATAGATATACTTGATGGAAACAAAAGAGAGAGAGAGAGAGATAAAAGAAAAATAAGTACAAGCAATAAGTAGATAACAAATACACAATTAATATGGTTCTGACTTGCGGGATTCGAGTTATCGAGAGAGTCGAGGCAACTATTATGGTTTGCAATGTTCAGCACGAAGAAACCATTGACGCAATCTATCAGCTCTAGTCCATTAACTATTTTTCTTGCGACTCCGTCGCGCTGTGGCAACTGCTGCGCAGTTGAAGCGGGGATCTTGGTGATGGCTTTACCGTGTAGAAGGAGAATTGATACATGACAAAAAGTCCATTACCTCTCTCACAATGATAACAAAAATGTGAGGTTTGCATTGGACCGGAGACTAGATCCCATTGCTGACGAACAGCCACAGAATATACTCCCTTGGAGAGTTGGCTAGGCAGAAGCTTGTTGTTATTTTCTCTTGCAGCGGCAAGTGTTACGTGTGTGCCCATTTACCTCTTCCTATATCTGTTGAAATGACAATTACTGGAGCCTATCTAAATTCAACTGCGCAGCAGTTGCTTCAGCGCGACGAAGTCGCAAAAAAAGGTCTCTGACTCAATGAACACACTGCAAAAACTCGCAGACAGTGCAGAATACTACTGTTATATTGGCTCAGATATGGTGCAGGGAACAGTAACGTAATATTAAGTAGAAAAACAATAGAAATATAAACAAAACAGCTACAAAGGATTGCAAGCTATCAAGCAGATGTAGCTTCAATCACGATGGCTCCAGCCACATCTACTTGTGATGTCAGCTTTTACGAGTACCACGACGACGTATGCATATGTTCATAATGACCTTTCAACAAAATAATACACAACAACATAGACCTCTAATAAATAAGCACACCTCGTAGCCAAATTTGCATTGCTTTGGCCACACTAGTATGCAGCTACACTCGGCGTCAACTGGCCAGTAGCTCGGCGGTCAGCATGATCGTCCAGTTCGCGATTTGCCTCCATCATATCCGCGATTACACGCCGTAGAGCCTCGATCACCTGTATATGTTTCAGCATCGTCTTGCGATCGCTGAGATCAACGTCCCTCAAACCATCAGCCAGTGTGTCCAAGACATCATCGGAATCGGTACTGCTGCTAACACTAGGTTTGCTCTTCGACAGCTTGCCTTCTGAGGAAGCTCTCTGCGTTATACCAATAGTCTGGCGCTTGGCTGCATTATAGTCGTATCTGCTGGCCAACTGTGGATAGCTCGAGTCTTGAGCCAGAGCCAATGTGGGATACAAGCTGCCAGAAGAAGCGGTGCTAGAGCCTGCACCAGGCATTGCTGTCCCCAGAGGCGGATAGTATCCCAGTGGGGATTGTGTTTGGGTATGAAGTTGGGCCTGCTGTGGCTGGGCGCTGAACGTCTGTTGTACAGCAGGAAGCGATGTGGAGGCAACAGAAGACCGGTACCCAACAGAGCCCACCGACGAGCGCGACGAGTCAGACGACACAGAGCTTCCGTTGGCGGCACCGGCGACGCCGCTGTATTGGCCATAGATGTTGGACGACAGCTGGTTCAAGAACTGGTCCGCCTCCAGTAGATCCTGGTTGGAACGCACTGACGGCAGAGTCCGGGCAGTAGCGGCTGGGGAACCGTCTCCATAGTTGCCGTATCCGCCCTGGGCCCACGAAGATGACGACATATCCAGAATCGACTCGATGGTCGACAGCCTATACGACATGTCGTTAGAGTACACAGGCGCCAGCTTTGACCGTTTAATGTCGTCCAGCAGTTCGGTGGTCGCGTCGTAGGTCCTCTTACGGTTCATGTCTGCATCAAACGACGGCTTGTACGACTGGAGCTGAGGCAGCTCTCTCGAGTACGCACCCCCCGTAGACATCTGATGGTGGTGCTGCTGCTGCTGCTGCTGCTGTGCTTGTTGGCCCTGGTGGGCTTGTTGACCTTGCTGAGCCTGCTGGGCCTGTTGAGCCTGCTGCTGCTGCTGCTGGTGATGTTCAGGCTCGTAAACGGGCCCCAGCGCCGGATAGCGGTGCATCTGATGGCCTGAAGGGCCCAGCAGCGCCCCGTACGAGGAGGCACTGGCGGTCTCGTACACGGCATAGTCCTTGAGCTGCTGCTGCTGCTGGTGGTGAGCTTGGTGCGAATGTTGGCTGTGTTGGAGATGTTGGTGGGCCCCTACTATGCCGTCCTCGGCGTGCGTCTTGACGTGCTTCTTGAGGTCCTGAGGCCGCTTGAAGGTCTTGCTGCAGAAATCGCACTTGAAAGGCTTGAGAGGCACATGCACGCGTATGTGGGACGTTATGTGGTCGCGCTTGACGGTGATGACGCGGCAGTTCTCCCACCGGCACGCCAGCGACAGGTTGTTGGTGCACCGCCGCCCAACATGGGCTTCACATAGATGGTTGTAGAGGTCCTCGGGCGTCGGAAACGTCTGCTGGCAGCTCAGCCAGCGGCATCCCAGAGGCGCATCCGGCGATATGGGCGACCCGCTGGGCGACGACTCGACCGACAGAGGGCTCGTTCGGGGCGGCGACCCCGCGGCACCACCACCAGACGCAGTCAGCGTCTTGTCTGAGGAAAACTCGTGGCCCGAGAAGTCGACTGAGCCTGGCGGTGACGGCAGCAGATCGAGCGACACATCGCCAATAGCGACACCAACACCGACACCGACACCTACACCTACACCAACACCGGCACCAATACCAACGCCAACACCGACGTGAGAAGCGTCACCGATGGCCGTCACAGCGTCGATGGGTGCAACTCCTCGAGAAGCACTGCCAACATGCCCGAGATGCGAAACATGGACATCGTCGGTCCCACCAGTGCGTCCAAAATTTATTCCAGAACCATTTCCAGAACCATTTCTAGAACCACTTCCAGACCCAACAGAAACACCGTTGGAAGTGCCGTCACCAGCAGTGGGCGACTTGGCGGGTCCGCACTCCACAGAGCTGGCTGAGGAGGCTGGCGAGACGGTCGAGTGACGACTCGTCGGGGAGCGGTCGCTGGGCGGAGGCGACGACACCAGCGGTTCCGACCCGGAGCCGGACCCGCTGGTACCAGCAGCACCAGCAGCGCCAGCGCCAGCACCAGCACCAGCACCAGCACCAGCACCAGCACCAGCCACTCGCGACTGGAAGCCAGTAGAATACATGGGGAACGTTAAGCACTGGGGTTCAGGCGCAAAAAAACTAGGTTCTCGGTAACGAAGTACCGCCAAACAGGATGGAAAGAGAAGGGCAGGCGGGGAGCGTTATATTTGGACTGGCGGGGACCACCGTTTGAGGACGCCAAGAGATTTGTGGGCCCCTTAGTCACCCCTCATGTCAGCGCGGCTCACCACTGCCTGCTCTAGCGGTCCGCCGAGCCGCATACGCCCCCCAGTTGGGACTGTGGGTAGGGTTTTGTGCTCGGGTTGCTGGCGCAGCACTGCCCGGGTAGCATGTATCTCTTGGGTCGCATGCTGGGCGTCACTAGGGCCCGGGTCATTTAAGGTTGACTGCGGAAGCGATCTGCCTGGTGTGTGTGCATGAGCGATGGCGGAGCTGCACACTGACAGCGCCCCAGAGCTCCACTATACTCTTGGCATGACCGTACCGAGCTGCCATCCTTGTCTTCGTACGTCAGCCAGCGTATACTGCGGGGTAGCGCTCCCATTTTGGCTGGCGAGCCCATTTTGGCTGGCGAGGCGGATCAGGCGACTTGGCACCGCTGTCTTAGAAAGTACAATGACTGCGTGACAGCCGGCAGCTAAAATCCTGACGCTGATGTTATGCGGTGGTGGCATTTGGCTTGTTGCACGTAGTGAACTGGCAGTGGCATGGCTTGCGACTCCGTCGCGCTGTAGCAAGTGCTGCGCACTTGTTCAAAAGAAACTCAAAGCATTCGATCAGTTATTTAGTTAGCTTTGACTTGTATGAAACACAGTGACACTCTAGCTGGGGGTGCCGATGACATGGATTACTACTGGTCAGATTATCAGATAATAATAAATTATCTTTATTATAAGCTTTTAATGAGAGTAGCTGCCATGGATGCAAATGGTGAGTGCGCCGGAACGACAGTGCACCGTATATACTTGTTATCTTATAGGCACGGAATATGGGTTGGCAGTTCAGATGTTGTCACCGGTTGACAGATTTGTTTTCTGGCACTCGGAAAGCGAGACTCTAAGAATGTCACACGACCTTGTATTTCTAAGAGCTACTGGAGATATAACTTCCATCCTACGCGTGAAAATGCAATTTTGGATTGGTCAGTTCAAAGCAGGTGCTCTGTCCCCGGCCTCACAAACACCCTATGGACAAACACCCTATGGACAAACACCCTATGGACAAACACCCTATGGACAAACACCCTATGGACAAACACCCTATGGACAAACACCCTATGGACAAACACCCTATGGACAAACACCCTATGGTTGAAACTGGATAGTCCATTTACGCAGTTGGGGCTAGCAATTCAGACCTGAAACTAGTCCGCCAAGGTACCCGTTACGATAACGATAGCCCCGTTATAATAATAATATAGACAGGCGTTGCACTGGCCAGTCGCACGGTGCACAGATATCTTACGTCATGTCCTAACAGGAAATAATGGGTAACATTATCGTGTACCAAAAAGAGGCTAAATACCAAAAAGGGGATTAGACTGCTATAAATTCCTAAACGGGAAATAACACGTTCTCAACTCCTATCTGTCTGAAATAGATAATCAATCACATACAAAACCAGCTAATCGGACATAGGTACATGGAGGTATAACATATCCCGTTTGCGCTCTGTCTCTGATATTGAGATGGCCCTGCCGATTGACCAAATTCCTTCCAGACGACTCGCGTCGCGAACTGACCGATTATCTATTACGGCTCCAAGCGAAAACCGTGTCAGTCGTAGACATTCGCTCTGTACCTTTTTTCCGTCAGATTGTGCTCCCAACGTGAAGGCAGCAGGCACGCTCGGCTGATCATATGCACTGAGCCGTGATGTTATGCGCGCTCGGCTCTAGATCTTGCGCCATCATCCGACTGACTGTCTAGCTACCTGTGTTGGATCGCAAACCCGTCAGTCATGAACCCTGGGGTGTGGCACTTTACACTGTTGTAACCTCCAAACTATTCATATGAATATATCTTTTGAAGCAGACCATGTAGGCAGTCTCCACATTTTACCCCTGACGAAGGCGCATACTTGCAGGCGGTCTTATCGAGGTATACTGCATATTAACCGTATCTCATTACATAATCGCTTATCAATGCGGCTATTCCAGACTTCGTGGAATTGACCACCTCAATATATATGTATGTGAAAATGCGTATAACCGCTTGGCTGTCAGGAACTGAAGCGAACAGGCAGTAATAAAAGCTAGTCACTGAGTGTTGGACTGGGGTGCTATCTAGATTGTTAACGATTGATAAATTTTGTTCTTTTCCACAGTAGATTTTGCCGAGTCACAGACGACCTCAATCCAAAAAATCGCGTTGTCATAACTACAGCATGATACAGCAGTTGATTCCGTATCCAAGGCATAATCTGGCTCTGTCTGTCTTTGCTTTAAAGCTGTTCTATTATGAACTGTTGGGTTCTGCCTGACCCAACGTGTCACGACGCATAATGCGCATTCTGTTTATTATGCACCTATATAAGGGTACAGTAGCTCAGACACTCTCGCCAACATACAGTTTATTCGGATAGACAGAGCGAAAGTATTCAGTGTGACCGTTCCAATTCTGGCACTCAAGGAACGATTTCAGTGAATTCAACGCTTTCGCTCTTGTGAAATGGACAATCATCATCTTAGAGCCGTGGTTGAATACGGACGGAGCCACTGGGGCCCTTTCGTGTCTACTGCCACTACTATGGGGATGCGTCCAGATCATCGGACCATCTTCGAAGTAGTAACAGCGTCTGGTGTGTTGGTGGTTGTCTGCTACCTAACTTGGAAACGGCGAGGAAAATTCGAGTTACAGATTCAGAGGATGTCAGAAATTGTCGGTGACGTTGGTGGACGTCAACATGGAATCCCCCTGTGCATCAGACCACGCTGTCTCCAAGTGGAGGAGACCAGTGGTCATATCGAGGAGTGCCCTTCGAATGATCAAGATCAAGATCAGGATAAGGATGAGGATCACGATGAGGATCAAGATCACGATGAGGATCAAGATCACGATGAGGATCAAGATCACGATGACTATCACGACCAGCATCTCCGCGACAGGACAGTTTCTAGAAACGGAGGTCACGTCAGAGTCCCGGTTACGATCTCTGATGCAGCTCAAGAATGATACAAATCCCGAGCCGGAATCTTTCAAGCCACGTCCGGAACTGCCATTAGAGCAAGTTGCAGTCCCTATTCACCATCGTGTCGACTGTATTCAATAACCTGACTCCCGCATAATTTATTATATCTCGTGGAAATGACTTATTTATTGCATGCTGTGGAAACCCCCATTTCGCCTGTCGAGGAATTGTCAATTGTCGCAGGTATAGCATCGACTGCATTCAGCACTTTGATATCTTCAGCAAATGGACAGCTTATTGTCCTCATCTATTTACTACATGTTAGGTGGGATAACTTATTTATTGCATGTCATGAAGACCACTTATTACATGTTCCGGGATTGCATCGATCCAAGGGGTGTCGAGCCAGACAATCAAAGCGCAAGGAAACAAAGATATTGGCTGTTCACTCTTGTTCACTCTTTATGCCGGTATCCAATTGCGCATCAGCTCATTAATGCTCTCTGTGACTAGCCCAACAGTTGTGAGACCACTTACTATTACGTGTTCTGGGATCTATTCAGTTGATCCAAGGGTTTCATATGGACAATCAAAGTGTATGGAAAGAATGATATTGGCCAGGTTTGGGTCAATTCATTTGAATGCTTGGAATGACTCCCTCACTACTGTGTGATATTTGTCCAAGCTTGAAGTCGCTACCTTGGACTCTTTTCACAATACTTTTATTATTCAATTCGTTCGTTTGTTATGTTAGTTTATATATTTAAGAGTTTACTGTCATTACTATTGCTCGTTCCAAATAACAAGATTCCAATTTGTGACTGGCTGTTAGAAACTTGATATGTAGCAGCTTGTGAAGTATCCAAGCTTCGTAGACCTGGCTGTGCCCCAGGCAACTAGTGTCCCTAACAAATCAATAATTTTCTATGGCTGAGTAAAATTCAAATGGCTATATAATGCGGCCACTCCGCTTGACGTGTGCACCAATTCATTATGAGCCCTTTGAATGACTGGTTCAGGACCTATGGAGATTACAACTGACAGTTGCTGCCTTCTGATATGTCTCATACTACTTTACTACATTCCATTCATTCGTTAAATATTTAAGTTGAATGCGCATGAAGGGTTTTTATTGTGTTGATTACCATTGCTCATCTCTTCTAATAAACAGAAACTGCTGTTCTAACTATTCTTAAAGAGCTAAGAGTTTATGAGCGATGTTAATCGTTTGAAGAAGACCATCGAAAATGGTGACATTGTCACAATATAGATAGCCTGCAGGAAATCATCATTGAACTCATCTCATAACAACTTGTGACGCTGCGTTGACGCAGGCCGTTATAGTACTACTATCCTTGGCTCTTGATATACTTCTCATACACTTGGGATATGTATGTGATTATTGCATGTATGGTGCAGCATCAGAAGTAGTAGGTTACACGGGATATAAAATACTAAAGTCGTCAACATGATGCTCATGAAGTACTTTATATTCTGAGATATTAGTTGACAGAGCCGAAGGCTAAAAGAGTCTGGTTGTAGGAATATAGACCGCTGCCCACTCTGATTCGATGCGATGAATTGGAATCGCCAAGCCGGATATATTATAGCCTTTGAGTGATTGCGTTACATTTCCACATTGGAAAAATCCGGGGATTCAAAGCTGTTACAGGAAAGCCTCACACTTGAGCTGACTGCAGTGGACTGGAAGAGCTAGTTGTGAGCCCCTAAGCATAGTGACGGAGGAGGAGTTATACCAGCCTGAATTAGTCTTTTCACCACTATGGACCATGCATGACATGATGCACACAGCACAGACTATATCCCAGGAAGGGAACTAACTCAGCATAGCAAATCCACATCAACATGGCGGAAAATAGGCCCATATCATTTTTTGTGTTCCTGGCCGCAGTCATTACAAGCTGCATTGCAATTAATAAGCGCCTGTACTGGCGTATTTTTATTCTCACTGGCCACACTGAGATATTTCAAACAAGGGTGACAGTCCAGGAAAGATAGGGTGGAGTCCAATCGACGAATTAATTGGGGACAAATTCTGCTATGCCGTATGTCTCTGTAGGCAGTATGTGTAGACAATTACTTTCTGTACATAAGTTATTCGAGACGTCGCTGTGTTAAAATTCTTTTGTTTTTGCCAAAGCTCCAATTCGACTGCACCCACTTCATCTTCAGTCTCCACGTTATGTCCGCATTTGCGGTATGGAGGAGGAATAGGATATATAAGGGCAACAAACCTCAACATTCATCTGGAATTATTGGACTTCATGATATATATCGGAACAAATACTCTCTAGTTTCCAAGTTGCTACATTTTTCTATTTTTCTGTTTTTTTTTACGTTTTTTCTACTGTATTTTTTTTCTTTTCTTCTTTTCTTCTCGTTTGTCAGTTCTTCAGTTAACGGCTGCATAGCAGCTTCTATCTCAATTTATACGTTCAGCTTCACATTCACACGTAGCCGCATGTTCAGGAAGATAGCGGGGTTCTTTGGAGCTGGCCAAGAGCCGGAGGTTCTGGCGACACTCAAGATCCAATATAACAATGCGGTATACAGCATAGCATTCGAGTCAACGGACGTGGCCTCAAAAGAGGCAGTGACGGTGGGACTTTTACGCGACAAGATTGCTGAGCTTGTTGAACACGACGCAAAAAATGTAAATATATACCAAGTCAAGCCTGCGCAGAAAAAGCTTACCAACGATAGTGACACGTTGGTGCAGTATGGCATACAAGACGGAGACCTTGTGGTTGTGACGGTGAGCGAGGGCGCAAAGAAGAAGAAAAAGAAGAAGGCTAAGAAAGCGAGTTCGCCGGCACCGACCCCACCAACACCACCAGTGCCTCCTAGAACTCCACAGCAAAAGATCCAGGACGTTTTAGATTCGGTAGACAAGGAGCTTGTTCCACATATAGACAAGTTCATCGCGTCACCTCCTGAAGACGAAACAGAAAGGGCAGACCTCCATCACCGTCTTTCTGAACTGGTGCTACAGCGGATGTTTCTCCTTGACGACATCGACGTAACCGATGATGCAGAGCTGCGCCAGACGAGAAAAGCGGCGATAAACACACTACACCAGCATCACAAGGCGCTAGACGAAGCTTCCAAGTGAAGATAACCGCGGAAGCTGTTTTGAAGCTATTCTATGGAAGACCATCATTCATCCACAGCCTGCAATCTGTACCAGTCTAGACCTGTCACCTACACTGCGGCCCACAGAAGAATGCCACACAGTCCGTTTTTTGGGTATTACACGTTGAACTAGATGTCACATAGGTTAGTAATGTATACACTCATACTTGTTTGTGATTGCCGGCATAGCGCTTCTAGAGCTCCAATTGAAAAGCTATTTAGCTACACGCATCTACATAGAGACTGAAACTAGTAAGTCCGTACTGGTTATCAATGCGTGAAATAAGTCTTGTTGTCAGCTTATATTTGAATTCACACGTATGAAACGAAACCTTCATACAAAACCGGAATCAAGTTGAGCGCATGCCAATTGCAGGCAGGAATAACTTGCGACTCCGTCGCGCTGTAGCAACTGCTGCGCAGTTGGCGTGGATACTGCCAGACGTGGTGAAAGTCACTGAAAGTAACCTACGTGGTGAAAGTCACTGAAAGTAACCTACATTACGGATCCACGCCCAACTGCGCAGCAGTTGCTACAGCGCGACGGAGTCGCAAGATGAACTAAATGGGTAATGTGAGCACAAATGGGTAACGTGAAATACCATGATTGAAATCCTACAGTGGAAACGCAAAATCAATCACTACAACTTGGTCATCACAGTCCACAGTTCAGTTTAGACGCATTTTATTAAAGACACATTTAGAGACACATCTGAGACTACCTTTAGGATTGCAGCTGGTCATGCTCGATAATGTATAATAGCTAGAACAAACCCTAGCTGATGGTGCATGTCAACGAACGAATAAGTCACATAGCACCAAAGCGCTGTGGAAATGAGTGGCAGGTTCAAAACAGCTCCCCGCTCGTGAGCTGAGGCACCTCGACCTTCTGCTCGGTGATTTTGTCCGACGCCCAGCCCCACAGCTTGGCCAGACTCTTGATCTTGGACTCGCCAGCCAGTCCCCGGCGCTCCAGCAGCACGTTGTTGACGTCCTCGGCGATTTTGACCCGCAGCTTGATGTCCATGAGGTCCTGCAGCTGGGGCACCAGGTTGTCTGGAGGGAAGCACAGCAGCGCCATAGTCTTCTCGAGATCGCTGAGAAACTGGGGGTTTGATGGCGCTCGCTGGGCGAGGTGCGACGCAGCAAAGTCGAGCGCTGGCTGTATGTCGCCATCTTTGGTCTTGTAGCTCTGGCGGATAAGCTCGATGAGCTGGAGGCGCAACAGCGCGAAATGCAGCGCAGTGTTGAGGTCGAGCACTTCGGGAGCGATCTCGTTGATTTCCTCGATGGCCTCCTGAATGCGTCCTGCGTGGATCAGAGCCTTGATCTTCATCCTGCTCTTCATCTCGTGGTTTACGGTCGAGATGGCAGTCGACGTCACAAACGACGTCGCTGCCGACGCAGCTTCTAGATTGGCCTCCTCGACAAACTTCTCAGCAGCCGTCTGGTAGCCCTCCACGACCAGATAGTTGAGAATCAGCTGGTTGAGGTCGCTCTTCGAGATGTTGGTCTCTGCGAGTCGCTGCTCCCACTCCTCCTTGCTGTAATGGCGTCTGTTCATGGACATCAACCGCGGCAAGTCGCTGCCACGCACCACAGGCATCCTGGTCGAGTCGCCTGGCGGGTGTCGCAGATTGCTGGTGGTCGTTTCGTGGTCGTTGTTGTTGTTGGTGTTGTTGGTGTTGGCGGTCGACGAGGGGTCGATATCGGGCTCGATTTCCGTCGACGACACTGGCCGGGCGCCACCCGCTCCCTGTAGCAGTGTGCGACTGACCGAGGGAGCAAAGAACGCTCGCGACAGCCTCGAGACGCTGGCAGGCGACGACGGGTTAGTCGGCGAGGTTCTGGAGGGCGGGTTGGACGAAATGGTAGTAGCGGCAGCAGGGAGCCTCGTCGAGGGTTGGTCGAGTTGGCGCCTTCGCGGAAAGCCAAATAAATACAGGAGCGCAGCAATCAGCAGTATCCCGGCAAGCACGCTCCGAACTACAACCAGGTATACAAGATCAGCTACGGTGGTGGAGAACCCCAGTTTGTATGACAAGTAGTAGCAAGCCTCACAGGTGGGGGACATGAAGGGCGACGCACGGCTGGCCCGAGCTGGAGAAGGTTGGCTTGTCAAGATATCTCAAGATATCATCTTGATTAACGTATTATTTTATTCTTCTCCTTATTTCCTTTTCTTATTTTTTATTATTATTATTATTTTTTTTTTTTCGTTATTTTGCAGGTTTGGTTGCTGTCAGCCCGCACTGCGGACTTCTTTTAACAGGTCGGTTGTTTGTAGTGTTACACGCAGAGAGCTCCGACTGCCGTGGTTTGGGAGATCCAACAGAGTCCTCGCCTCAACTGCGAAGCAGTTGCTGCAGCGCGACGGAGTCGCAAGAGTATAGAATGATAACTTCAAGGCGGCAGCATACTGGATTACGGATACATTTTTTTGTCAGACAGTTGACTTGTGCAGTTGGCGTATTGCAGTTGACGTTCTTCGGTATCTTCACAGATGCATCCTCTGCTAAGTAGTGTTTATGCAGGGGTTAATCAACGCAGTACATTAGTGCTCCAAGCCAACTTATTCACTGGCAGAGTCGGTCGGTTTCGTAGTATAAATTGCCATTTTGCGACTCCGTCGCGCTGCAGCAACTGCTTCGCAGTTGAGGCGTGGACTCTGGCTGTTGGCGTCACATTCTCGACATTATTTTACTTCTATAGATAATTCTACAAACTAGCTAATGCATTGCTTCAAAGCATCTTTTTTGGGTTCCTTTATTGTGTTCTTGCGCATTCTTCTATTGCAACTTGTCATGCAGCACATTATTCAATCAGTCACCCTTCCGTAGGACTTGATATGCAATTCCATCCTCAAAAATAAATTCACCATTTTCCATTTTGCTAACCGCTACAAATTCAGCATCACCAAATTTCGCACCACAGCCCAGTCGTCCATCTCAGCAAAGTCCACAATGACGATACCACAGTACTTGACCATGCTCTGGCTCACTTGGACACTCGCAATGCGTGAAAGGCGCCTTGGCCAGCACCGCGGGTTCCAAAAATTGGCCCCGCTACAAAAGTTGAGGTACAGCTTGGTGCTTTCGGCGTTGGTGGAATGCAACGCTGCTGCTCTCTCCATGTGGAGTGCTATGTACTGGAGCTTTCTCCACACGTCTGTGGCGCCCATCACTTCGCAAAAGTCCTGAATAGCCAGCACCCCCGCGTCGTGGTCCGGTGCGTTGTAGGGCCAGTATGTAGCGTCAATGCCAAAACCATCTGTCAACGGCCAATCTGCATCTATGGCGAATCGTCGCAGCAGAACCGCCTTTCCCCGCACTTCCCCAAGACTGGGAACTTTGCTGCCTATATACCACCTCTGGCATGCCATCTCAATATATTCCTCCCACAGCACTCTGGAAAATTTGGTGCCGGGCCATTGGCGGCATCCCTCATGTTTGACAGACACAATTACCGTTTCTGTTGGGTGGCTGTCAAGAAACCGGTATATCTCTCCCAGCGTGTCTTCAAACCGGACAGTACGCAGCATTCGCACCGAAAAACTGCCGTGCACCACTCGCAGACTGCCAGACCTTTTCCTGCACTTCCATCGTCGTCCCCCACACCCGGATCCTGCTGGCTTTGCTACTCGGATATCTAGGAATCGCACTCCGTTCTCGAGCTGCCGAGTCACCGATGCTGCCTGACAGCGCACTGTCGGAAACGACCAGTAGTAGCATGCCGCGCTGTTGTGGGTTCCAGGAAGTGCCAGTTTTGCCATTGACGTCGCGTCGCCAAGGCTGGCCATCCATCGACTGCAGTCGGGCATTCCCAGACTACAGCGTGGGCTAATATTGCATTTCCATGTTGGAACCAAATCCTGAACCCGAGTCAGCTCGCTCACACATCCCCGAGTCAGCTCGACAACTGCAAAGAAATCATCCAACAAAACTCAGTTGTTAATCACACATTATTCACAGCAAGGATCTATGCAATCCAAATGAAAGCAACAAAATTGGTTACCTCACCTGACAATACTATGGGCAGTTCATAATCCGTGCTTCATATTAGTCCGTTCCCCCTGAGCATCACACAATATGCATGCCTACGGACCACTGCAGTGCGTCATACTCCGCATGGAGTGTGTCCAGTGGGGAATATATAAACCATGGGGTTACCCTCAAAAACCGGTGTCTAGTAGCTTCTTTGGTAGTAGTTTGCACTTTTTTGTTATTCATCATTCCCAATGACCATCAACGTTGGTATAATTGGAACAGGCGTAAGTGTGACAATTGTGCATGGTGGCTATGTTGATTGTTGCCATGACATAGCGTTCCTTGGCTGGATATGCTAACCAAAAGATCTTTGCCTACGACTCTCACCAGCCTGCTGTTGAGCGAATCCCCGACCTCAAGTTCGTGGCTGCCTACAATAGGACCAAATCCAAGGCAGAGGAGTTCGCCAAGGCCGCATCTATTGCCAAGGTGGCTGACAATATCGACGAGCTCATCAACGACAAGGACGTGGACGCTCTCGACGTACTGGTGCCCGTGCAGTTCAATCGATCCATCATCGAAAAGGCGGTGGCTGCCAAAAAGCCCATTGCAATTGAGAAGCCCATCTCGTCCAACATCGCGGATGCACGAGCCATTGTCAAGCTGGCCGAGTCGACGCCAGTTCCAGTGTTTATTCTCGAGAACTTTGTGTACGCCAACAGCGTCAAGAAGCTGAAGGAGCTGTTGCCCAAAATTGGCGAGGTGGTGACGTTCCTGTTCCAGAGCACTGGTCCGTACGGTGTGTCAAAATACCATGCCACCACCTGGCGACAAAAGCCAGAGCACATTGGCGGCTACCTCAGCGACGGTGGTGTCCACCAGATCGCATTGCTGACCGAGGTGCTTGGCGAGGTCGAGTCTGTGAGCGGACGCACTACACAGCTCAAGGAGGTGTCTGGTGATGTCGACACGCTCAATTCACTATTCAACCTCAAGTCTGGCAAGTTTGGCACTTTCACTTACGGGTCGTACTTCGGTGCTACTGAGAAGCTGGTGCGGTTCACTATCTTCGGCACCAAAGGGTCTCTCATTTACGAGTCGCGCCCGTCGTCTGGTGCAACTGTGACTCTACATGAAGGCGACAACGCAGCTGATGCCAAGCAGCCTGTCACCTACAAGGTGGAACCTGATGAGATTGGTGGTGTGCTCAGTGAGTTCGAGAACTTTGCTGAAGCCGTCAAGGCCAACGACAAGAGTCTGCTCAAAGTCACTCCAGCAAAGGCCTTCCACCATTTTGCGGTCATTGTGGCTGCTGTGGAGTCTGCTCAGAAGAAGGGCGAAGTCACCAAGGTCGCAGTTGTGTAGGTGGCCAGCTTTTCTTTTGTCCGAGCCTAAAACTGACTTTGTACAGTCAGACGAATATGGCAGTGTTATAACAAGTTACTGCGGTAGAAATAGTTGGTATTAATAATACTGGAGACAGTTTTACAATCTACATAGCCAATAGCCCCAATTGCTGCGTAGTTGAAGAGTAGATCTTTCCGGCATACTCATAATTCGATACTTCTATAGTTCGAATGGCGAGAAACATATATGAATAGACTCACATTGAGTACAGTACAGTACTCTACTGTAGCTACATTGCAAGAGTGTTTTGGCCGAAGATGAATGAATACAGAAATTAATTAGCTGGAAGACTCCCTCCTAGAATACGTATACTACATCTTGCAAACTAGAGCAAAAGTTTATCATACTTTATCCCCCAATGCCTTGCGGACGAGCGTACAGCTACCAGCAGCCAGAATGCTGACGCCCAGGATTGTGACCATCACCATGTTGCTATCTCGATAACCTCTGGAGGCATCAGCAGGCCAACCGGAATATAACGCGTAGCACGTTGCCACAGAGCCCAGATTCCCGAGTCCAGACACCAATGCTGCCGATGCAGCTGCTCCGAGATCACCATGACGGGGTGCAAAGATCTCGGCAGCCCAAGTCATGCAAATTGGAACAGTTGGTCCCAGTCCAAATCCACAGATTAACAGCCCGCCGTAGCGACTCCAACTGCGGTGGGCAAAGGTAGTGATAAATAGCCCCATGATGATAATGAGTGTCGACGCTGAAAACACCACCCCTCTGTGTCGCTTGAACCTGTCTGAAAATGGCGTGATCATGACGATAGCTGCCAGATCAAACAGCCAGATAGGCGCCACTAGCAGCGACAGATCTATTGATGAGATGTTGGGATTCAAGTTGTTGATAATAGTCGACGCAAATACCGTCAGACCATATCCCGCACCGACGACACCAAAGTACATGAGAATCAGAGGCCAGATCCGCACGTCGACCAAAACCTTCACGAGATCGCGCACAGTCCACATTTCGGGCCGTGAATACCGTGATCTCATATCCCTGGCATGGAGCTTCTGCTCTTGCTCGTTGAGCACCGATGGCATATTCGGGACCATGGCTACCGCCATCCGTTTCCAGATGGACATTTCACTGACATCTTGTTCTCGCTCAAACGGTCGTCCCGGTAGCCACCAGTTGAGCGAAATTCCGACGCACACAGTGACGACTCCATACACCAAAAACATCCACTGATACCCGTACAATCCCCTTTGACCGTCCATTTTCTGGAACCCAGCAGATACGAGCCCGGCCACTGCAGCACTGATCTGAGCAGCAGTGAAGTAGTATCCAATTCTCCGGGCAGTTCTGTGCCCCGGATACCACAGGGAAATGTAGTAGGCCATTCCTGGCCATGCTCCAGCAGTACAGCTCCCTGCCAACAACCGCAACACCAGAAGACCACCAGCCGAGGTCACTGCCGGATAGCACGCATACACAATGCCCACCGACACGACGATGCGCGACATCCAAGATTGCGGTGCCATTCGAGTCATGATGAGGTTCATGGGCACATCGAATATGATGTATCCGACGAAATCGAGAGCATTGGCAGTAGAAAGATCAGTAGCACTCAGATGAAGAGCATCTGGAATTGAGTGGTGCTCCGACATATTCATGGTGAGAGCCACCCCATATGCTGCTCCACCAAAAGACGTTAGGAAATAAAGACACCACAGAGCGGGGATGATGCGGTAGTCTAGTTTTCTGTAGATTTTATCCAGCTGCACGAGCTCCTCGGCACTGAACGAATCTATCTGCTGCTCCAAGTCACTGCTGGCCTTGCCAGACGATACTGATGAAATGATATCATCTTTCTGGTCAGAGACCACTGTGTTGGCCATTGAAATCCGATTACCCAACCAGCAGCGTCACTGGCTGGACCTATATATATATATGTATGTATAATATTTTAAAGCAACAATTATGCATGAGCGAAAAAATGACTCAGAGTCATCCGAGTCAACCGCATCCCAACAGAGCATCGATCGACACTCATCTGCACCCGGTAGTGGCACTCACACAAAAACCACACGCCCAACGAAAAACTGTTGAACAAGGGCAAAACCCACACTGGCAATACAGTTGAATGATACAATGAATCGTTCGTATATTGAGCGAATTGCAGGACCTACTCCTATTTCTATTCCTGTTGCAAGACAAAAGGGTTGGCCTCCATTATCTCTCTAGAATAGCCGTGCTTACTGTATACCGTAGTTTAACCAGTTTAACTAATAAATAAAGATACATAACGCTATGCGAAAATAGCATGCTTGCTTATACCTTGGCTTCTTAGATACAATTATGTACATGCCAGTCCAGCAAGAAAAAGAAATCGTGCCGCTGCTAACTCAACATAATATTGACTTTCCAGTCACGGAGGACTGACCACCAGTTGTCGTGCGGGCTGCCATTAAGTCGCCTATCCCACACTTCATGGACCACTTTGATGGCGGTGAAATATGTTCCCAAACCTTCAGCTGTCAGTTGATCAAACACCACCTTAAAGCGAGCGATGTTGACGGGGTCAGTGCATTCGCACGCAGCGATGAACACTGAAAATAGAAGCGGAATGATCACCGTCTCGCGATGCTGGTTGTTGATGTGCTGCATCTGCTCGCAATGGTCTAGAACCTCTAGCACATGCGTCTGCAGTGCTGTAGGACTCACATCGCGAGCAAGCCGGTAGTGGTACACAATCAGCGATTGGTAGAATGCCAGCGTATGGTGGTTCAAGGCAGACTTGACTATACCTTTAAAGTTGGTGGTCTTGTTGATGTCGTAGCGGGACTGCCACTGAACGAGTGCCGACTCGAGCTCTACACACTGACGTACGGTGTCCCTAGGAACCACACCGTCTTCTGTGGTCCGGTAGTACAGTGCCAGCCGCGAGCACTTGCACGCCTTGTTGAACAGCAGCACCAGCGAGTCTGGAACACCATACACTGACTGGGTGGACACGAGCTCTCGCTCATAAAAGTCGTCCGAAAGCCCCTCCGGAGACGACTGGTTGTACTTCAAAAGGTACTCCAAAAATTCGACTGGATCACTGATTTGCGACAGGTTCGGGGGAGAATTCGACAGTTGCTGTTGTTGTTCGGGGTGTGCTGCTGGTGGTTTGCTAACTGCAATGTCCTCGAGCCGAATGTCTAGCCACTCGTCGTCATCTTCATGACCATCATTGTCGTCGTCCGCAAACCCCAGAACGCTGTCCGAGTCCACTACTGTCGCCCTCTGGAGCAGCGTCAGAAACCCGCAGATTTGCTGGAGGATTTGGGCCTTGCGTGAGGCCCGTGGACGTGTACGATGGCGCAGTCGTACTATGCTCTGGCACGCGGCCAGGTGGATCTGGCAGTCCCTCATACTGCCCCATATCACATCCATGGTACTCATGGTTAGCACTGCGGTCACAACGTCCTTGTATTTCTGGCGCAGTAGATCCGTCATCAGCGACCGGCTCAGCCATTTGTATGCTTCTGTCTTGAGCTTGTTCCCCAGCACCGCATAGTAGTCGCGCGCCTCAGATCCGTCAGCAAACTTGCCCTGCAAGTGAAACGAGCTGACAGCCAGCAATGCATACAGCAGTGCAGCTCGTGCGTAGCTTGTGTGGCCCTTGGAAACGACATCTCCAATAGCACTGTACGCACGAGGCAAATAAATAGTCCTCCAAGGGTTCTTGGAATGCGTCACCACGCTCATAATCTTTACAACGTGCTTGTCGTAGTGGTCCAGCAGGTACATGGCCTCGCTGCTGAATGCCAGAGGTGTTCGTCTCGGTGGAAACCCCTCCAATGTGTACAGCGGTAGTCCATCCGATACAGGCTGTACAAATATTAAAGAGTAGGGATTGGATGAAGAAAGAGACTCGCCAGCAGCAGAAGAAATCGTAGTTAGCGACTGCTGTGATCTGGCTGATGTGGGGTTTCCCTGCAGCTCGTCGCTGTTATTGTCTTGACTCTCACCAAACAGAACAGTAGCGTTGGTCATATCGGGTGAAATCAGATCGTACTCTTCAAATCCTTGACCCGTGATTGCCTGCTCGGGGAACGTATCAGCATTCAGCAAGGTGCTAAGCTCTTCATGAAGTGCTTCATATTCTGCTCGGTCATCCAGCGCCTTGCTGTCCATGCTTCTTGAGCTCATATATGATGGTGTGTATGCTGCTGGTGGTGACGGTAGTGTAGACAGAGATGTCCGCGGAGACGGTTTCAGCGCCTGGTTAGGCGACGCTGCAGACTTGTCTGAATAGACGTCGCTGTGATCATCTGCTGTCCTCGAACGCTTGTTAGCACTGACAGAGCTTGAGGATGAGGACCGTTTGGCGAGTTTAGAATCACGCTTTTTGGCTGTTTTGACACCCTCAAACACTCCAAATGGACCGCTCACCACCGTTTCGCCAACATGGAAACTCGGCGAGTTCAGCTTTGCCAGCACAAAATCCAGGTCTTCGTAATACTCGTATATCATCTCTGGTGGATACTCAACAAAATCCACATTGCGCCTGGACACCGCCGACTCGTCTACATCGTCCTTTCCACTGGTCGACCATGTCAGCTTGACGGTGTAACCCTCGCACTTGATTTTGGCCCGAGTACACCGGTCACATTTGGGCCGTTTCAAGTCGCACTTGATTTTGCGGGCCCGGCACGTCCAGCACCCTGTAAATGTCTTGGTTCGCGTCCTACCCATATCTCATAGGCCACCGCACAAAAAACCATAAACAAATACAGAATGTAGACGCTATTGAGTGTTTATTTTTTGTTCAGCTAGTCAATTGTAGATATTGCAGAAATTAGTCTTCTCACGTATATTATTTCAGCCGCAATAGTGCAGCAGTACGCGGGGACATGCCTGAGCTTTAATTGACAGCTTCGATGCGATAATGTGCAACAGGAAGAAGAATCAAGAGTGGATCAAGAGTTGCTCATTGTGCAGCATTGGCATGAAATAGGTCAGTAACGAGCAACATTTAGAAAACGCAGTCTAGGATTTTTATATGAACTCAGACAATCTTCTTGGTTTTCCGAATCGCTGCTCAGGTTAGTGATGTCCCAAATTGCACTCTCTGAGGTTGCTGTTCTTGAGTTCTTCTTTTATGAACTGCTGGCCAGTCACTGTAGAGAAACAGTATTACATTGCCACGAACGATGCGATTTTTTGTTTGATCTTCTCATAATAATGTTCCTGGGAGTATTTCGTTTCTATTAGTATTGACTTTTCTGGCTGTTGTGTTGTGATCGACTCTCGAGAATGCCAGTCATGCTTATGCTGCTTTAGTGGCCAGCCGCATTTTGCTTCCAACTTAACATGTTCAGCCAGGAATACGGACGACGTCGAAGGCGGACAAACCAGTTCTCCAATGACTGTAAGGAGTGGAAATAACTCTGTTAAATCCATGCTAACCAAGTGAAATCGCTCATGTATGCTTTTGGAGACGTCCCTAATCCGTATCCTGAGAGCATTGTCGTTTTAGAAGACATCCTTCAGGAGTACATCGTTGATGTGGTAAGCACGACGACAACACCATCAATCAGTCTTGGCTAACTAGTAGTGCCACGAAGCTGCGAGGGTAGCACGGGCGGCCAACAGACAGAAAATTAAGGTGGATGACTTCAAGTTTGCGCTGCGACGGGATTCGCGAAAGCTGGGGCGTGTCGAAGAGCTGCTGTATATGCAGAAGGAGATTGCGGACGCTCGTAAGACATTCGACAATTCAGAGGGCAAGTCGCTGTCGAAAGGCTATGTCGAAAAACCAGATAAGGAAGACGACAAGGCAGAAAAGAAAGAAAAAGTCAAGAAAAAGGATAAGAAAAAGGACAAGAAGAAGGAGAAAGGGACTTGACCTTCATATTTAACTTATTGCACTTGTATGCTGACATGATAATCAAACAGAGAAGCAGGAAAACAGCTATTATTTGAACCCTCTAAAGCAGAAATCAACTGCGCACCAGTTGGACTGTAAGACCATCAATTTGTCGTTTAACGAAAATAGTGCTATTAAATGTGCGCGCGAGAAATTTATCCAACTTCGATTGCTGCGGTGTCAGATTAACTGCTGGCATTTCAAGTTATTTCACTTCGGAGTAATGTGTCCTGTACTTTTTGGATGCATCGGTATTATTAAGTGATTGGGGGAAGATTTAGCTATTCATCAGACTCACATGATAGAACAGTGTTCATCATATTGAGCAAGTAAGGTTGCTTGAAAGCAGTAACTGTTATCTGCTTCTATAATAAGCAGATAGCTGCTAATGCTAAATGACCGAATCAGGCAAATGTAATTGCTCATTATACATTCTGCATACAGAATCTTGACACGAGAAATGAATTTTATTTAATGCGATTCTTCACAGAATATTCCCGTTTTACTCTATAGCCCTCAGACGCCGTACTCAAATCCTGAAGCCCTCCCTCCTATATACAAGCGTGTCACTGTCTAGACCGAGATAGTTCGTTTATCTGCTTTAAATGTGCCTGCAGCAGCGATCGTAAGCCCGAGAGCAGGCTGTATTAAAAATGTCTTTTCTATAGCTCAGCCAGCTACTTTTTTATGCAGGAACGCCAATTAGAGGTCAAAATGTCGTTGAACATGAATCGAGACCACGTCGTGGCCCATGAACCAGTTCCAGTACAGAGATGAGTAATGCAAAAACAAGTACCACAAGTTCTTGGGAAACTCGATGTAGGACTTGAATATGAACTTGAGTGCCATCCATGCCGCTACCAGTTCAGGGTCCCATCTAGACTCGGTGGCTATACGCTCGTATTCTGCGATTCTGGCTGCTTCTTCACGGAAGTAATTGACTGCCTCGATTGACTTGGACAGTCTGTCGAACGTGTTGATGAGTGCTACCAGCTCAGTACGTCTGAACCCAGCCATGACCTCCGAGCACAGGTCACGATCCTGGTCCGGCTCTGATGGCAACTCAAACAACAGTTTCAACGCAGTTCCGTAGCCAGCAATTTGCAGCTTACCCCATAACCTGCACCGGTCGCAACCGACACAGCTCATAAGCCCGCTGACGTTACGCACGCGCTTTCTGAACTCCTCTTTGAGGGCTTTGCCCTCTGGTGACGCAAAGATGGTGGTCTCGTTGAATATGGTGGTGTTTTGTCCCGGCTGTGCACTCTTAATGAGTCGCAGTAGGTTTCTCCGCGTGCTCTGGTCGATGCTGGCATCTTCTCGACTGAATGTCAGGTCGTCGATGTAGTCTCGCAGCTTCATGACGGCCCGCGACACCAAAGCGTAGTTGAAGTACAAGTTTTCGAGCCGGTCGGGGAAATCGCCCACCCGAGACATGAAACTGGCGAGATTTGGCTCCCATTCTCCAGACGTTTTGTTGAGATACTCATACGAGAGATGCGTCGACACGCTGGCCTGCATGCCAGACAAAATCCGGTAAAACAGTCTCTGCTCGACACACTGACTCTCCTCGTTCAGCGCCAGCCGACCACTTTCTCCACCGACCTCCTGACGAGCATGACGGTTGTTGGCCATCAGTACACTGCCGAGAACCGACCCAGCAGGCGGCAAAGGCTCGTCTCGGCTGGCAACTAGTGCCGGGGCTAGAGCTCCTGGAGCTGCTGGTGCTGCCGAATCGGCATGCGAGTACTGCTGGCCAGTGATGAGGTCTGCAGAGTCCCCATGGTAGCCAAAGCAGTTCTCCTGGTACACAGCTCTCCATACCTTGTGGGCATGGGGGCCTCCGTAGCCAGTGAACCGCTCAGGGTTGTCTGGTAGCGACACATAGACACCTGGGCCAGTCTCGGATTCGTCTTCTGGATAGCAGTAGTTGAGATCCTCGAGTTCGCTCTCCAACAAGGTTTCGCGCCTTGGGATCACGCTGTTGAGATTTCTCGACTCGGATTTGGGCACCCGGCGACTGCCACGACCACCACCAATGTTGGACGACGATGAGCTGGGGTCTGGACGGCACGAGTAACTGGCAACGGCGTCCTCGTCAGGCGACCAAGGCCTGTCGAGCTTGACTGAGTTGTTGGCGAGTTTACCGAGATACTGCGACTTCCAGAAGTCGGGTAGTTCGGCCTCATCATCGAGGAACTCGACTGCACACGCTCGGTTCCCGCACATGCCGTCGTCGTCCGAGAACGGACATGAATCGGAGGACAAATCCACCTTGTAGTAGCGGAAGTAGTCGCTGTTGACGAGCTCCGATATTATGGGACGCACCCGATTGTTGACAGCATCTATTTGGCCAAATGTGGCGGTTCCACTTGTATCCTTGACGGTGGTATTAACGAGCTGGGGAAAGCTGCTGGTGACAAAGCTCTTGTCTGCCACCGCAACAGCAGCTGCCCATACGACATACACCAACCCAACCAATGTATATTTCATGGTGGAGTTCGCATTGACGTATTTCACAAGACAAGGTCAAAACAAAATTGGGCTGATGACAAACTGCGATCTGTCTGTATATTTTATATTAGTGACACGCAACGAATGCGGCAGCTCATCTGCATGCTTAAACGTTGCAGGTGTGATAAGTGACGTGGAAACTTTGGGCGACGGTGGCGAACGGGCGATTTCTTTTTTTTTTTTTTTTTTTGTGATTGTCAACTGCGGATTGGCCTGTTGAAGCGGATAGATGTGGTGAAATGAACTGGTAAAAATGATGACTTTTTCACACGATTGGTGTGTTTTTCAAGTGCCACCGTCGCTACAGTTTCAATAAGTAGTGGCGACGATAATTTGCTTGTTGGGGGCGAAGGGAGAAATCCTTTTGCTATTTCTCGCTTGAAACCGTCGGGTAGTTTTTGACGACTTTGCCGATGCTCATAGCAAGCTTTTATTAGAGTTTGGTGATTTAGAGTGCAGTGGCTTTTGAAGGTTTTGTGGTGCCTGCAGAGTACAGTAGTATTTCCCCAGTACCGTTAGTTGCTGGTTACACATAAATGGCTTTGAATGTCACTAGAGGTAGATACTTTGTTACAGTCTCTTGCAGTTATGAGCAACAGTTTAATGCTTTCGTCTAGTACGATGGTCTCGATGTGATGGTAGACAGCTCAACAGAGAACTGAGGAGCTGCATAGTTTAGTCCACATATCTTCCGAAGAACGAATAGTTATAAAACGCTGCTGCTGGATGTCTTTCTAACGGAATTAATAGAGCTCGGTGAAGAGCTTATGAATGTCTGATGATGTAAATACAATGTGCAGCTGCTGTTTACCAGTCCTTTGTGATTTCATTTTAGTTACTAGTAATATCATTATGCATGTCCGATAGCTGTCATGCCCAAAACGGAAGCGACTTGCCTATTAAAATATCTGCCTGCAGAAAAATATTTTAGAGCTCAACATGACTTCTGAGGTGCCCATGAAAGAGGCCCATCAAGAGCATGATATCGTGAACAGGAAAAGAAAACTCGATGATGAGGGGAAACTGGAAAAGAAGCTGAAGAAGGACAAGAAGATCAGAAAGGAAGAAAAGGAGGGCAAAAAGGAAAAGAAAGACAAGAAAGACAAAAAGGACAAGAAGGATAAAAAGGCAAAGAAGGACAAAACGGACAACAAGGAAAAGAAGGAAAAGACTGACAAAAAAGAAAAGAAGCTAAAGAAGGACCGAGAAGAAGAAAAGAAGGAAAAGAAAGAAAAACCACACAAGAGTGAGCAAAAAGAGAAAACTAGTTCGGGTGATGAGTTTAATGTTACCAGCACTGTTAGGACCACCAAAACCGCCAACAAGGCTGACGTCGACAAGTTCCTGGCCGACAATGCGGTGACTATTGAAGACAGTCAGAATTCTGGGATCCAGCCTTGTCTGGCATTCGACGAGCTTGATATCGATGCAAAGATCTTGTCTGTTGTCAATAAGTTCCCCAAACCGACACCCATCCAAGCAGCTGCGTGGCCATTCTTGCTGGCTGGTCGCGACGTGGTCGGTGTTGCCGAAACGGGGTCTGGAAAGACTTTTGCTTTCTCTGTGCCAGCCGTCAACTGGCTGCTCGACAACAAGGATCGCAACAGCGGTTTGAAGGTGCTGGTGGTGTCTCCTACCCGTGAACTGGCGATGCAGATTTACGACAACTTGGTGCTGTTGACGGAGCCCACTGGAATCAAGGCTGTGTGCGTGTACGGAGGAGTTCCAAAAGAGGAACAGCGCAGAGGTCTCAAGTCGGCCAATATTGTGATTGCCACGCCAGGTCGTCTCAAGGACTTGATTGAGGAGCGTTCTGCAGACCTGAGCTCTGTACAGTATGTAGTGCTCGACGAAGCCGACAGAATGCTCGAAAAGGGATTTGAGGAAGACATCAAGCAGATTATATCACGCACCAGTTCACAGGGTAGGCAGACGCTGATGTTTACTGCGACGTGGCCGAACGAGGTGCGTGAACTGGCTTCGACGTTCATGAAGGACGCTGTCAAGGTGTCGATTGGCGACCGGGACGAGCTGTCTGCCAACAAGCGGATCACCCAGCTGGTTGAGGTGATTGATCCTTTTAGAAAAGAGCAGCGGCTGCTGGAGCTGTTGCGAGAGCACCAGTCGGGAGCCAAGCGCTCAGACAAGATTCTCATTTTCGCTCTGTACAAGAAAGAGGCCACCAGGGTCGAGCGCTTTCTGCAGAGCAAGGGTTACCAACTGGCAGCGATCCATGGTGATCTGGGCCAGGCTCAAAGGACCAAGGCGCTCAGCGAGTTCAAGTCAGGTGCGTGTACTATTCTGCTTGCTACCGATGTTGCTGCCAGAGGACTGGATATCCCAGCTGTCAAGGTCGTTATCAACCTGACGTTCCCGCTGACTGCGGAGGACTACGTGCACCGCATTGGTCGGACTGGTCGTGCAGGCCAGTCTGGACTGGCCATCACTCTGTTCACCGAGCAGGAAAAACACCTCTCGGGGGCGCTGATCAATGTGCTGCGAGGAGCGAACCAGCCGGTTCCAGACGAGCTGCTCAAGTTCGGCAGCCATACAAAGAAAAAAGAGCACTCGGCGTATGGGGCATTTTTCAAGAACGTCGACCCCACCAAAAAAGCCACCAAGGTCAAGTTTGACTGACGATACAGCATGGCGGTCACCAGCACTGAGATGCAGTTGTAGATTGATTGATATAACGTGTTATTTATTAGAATGCAAGCTTATAGAATTATTCTCTCTGAATGTTCACTATTCTAAGACCTAGGTCTCTATCTGTGAGTAAACTGTCCATACGTACGTACTTGGGCACCATTTATAGTTGGGTTTGGACGGAGTAAGTGCCTTAATTCATATTCCTCCAGCATCACCACCACCACCACCACTACTACTCTACTATCATCTTACGGATCCTCGCCTCAACTGCCCAGCAGTTGCTACAGCGCGACGGAGTCGCGAAACCAGCTCTGGGAACTCAATATTGCACTCCGTCGCGCTGTGGCAACTGCTGCGCAGTTGGGGCGAGGATCCGTGATATAGGTGAATTAACATGTTTGCGAGCCACTGTAAATCCAGTTTCGGCAAAGCAGTCAGCGTAGCAGACCACACCTGTCGACGTTCAATTTTGAGCAAGCAGATTTCGAGTGACCGCCTAGAGATGATTTCAGATGTGGACTAATACAAAGTTGTTTATATTGACTGATTTAGCTGTTTTTGTTTACGTAGCTTGTGCAATTATTATTTTTTGTGTACCATTCTAGACCAATTGGGCGAGGCGGTGTTACAGCGTAGACTTATCAACGTCAGGCACACATGCATATCTGTCTGTCTGTATATAGGCTGATTTTGGCTGAGGCTTACAGACGGGACGGGACCGACTATCACAATTATCCGACTCGACTGCAGCAGGCATAATGGGTGCCAGTGCGAAACCAGTGCTTGACAGGGACGAGGTGGAGGCGCTCATAGCGGAAGGAAACCTCATTGTCATCTACCATGGCCGAGCATTGAAACTCAATGGGTTCATCAGGCGGCACCCTGGCGGTGATAAGGCTGTTTTCCACATGGTCGGAAGAGACGCTTCGCAGGAAATGGACGCGTAAGCTACTGAAAAAAAACCAATATAGAAGAAACAATACTGACAGCAGCTATCATTCAAAAGAAGCTAAGCAGCTGTTCTCCAAATTTCAAATTGGAACTGTGCAGTTGCCGTGGAAGAGCTTTGTGCCTCCAATCCAGGGCGGCAAGTTCCGCACCAGAGCCCAGCTGCAACAGGACGAGGGAGTAGTGCTGTCAGACGGTGAAGCCGACGAGTCTACACAGCTGAGTGCCGAGCAAGAGGTCATTGAGAACTATGATAGCAAGCTGCTGGCCGAGGATAAGATCAAGTATCCGGACCTCGACCTCGAGACGCAGGAGAATATTGTCACCAAGTTCCGCGAACTCCACCAACAGCTGGAACAAGAGGGCTACTTCAAGTGCAACTACTGGGGATATTTCCGCGAGGCGTGTCGCATATTCAGCCTGCTCGCGTTGTCTAGAGTGTTTTTCCAGTGGAGGGCTCACAGTATGGGCTGGCTGTTCCTGTCTGCATTGTGCCTCGGATTCGCGTGGCACCAAATGACCTTCATCGTTCACGACGCCGGCCATCTGGCCATCACCCACAACTACTACATCGACAATCTTGTGGCCATTTTCATTGCCGACTACGTGGGCGGGCTCTCAGTCGGGTGGTGGAAACGCAACCACAACGTCCACCACCTGGTCACCAACGACCCTGTGCACGACCCCGACATCCAGCATCTGCCGTTCTTCGCCGTCTCCACCAAGCTGTTTGGCGACGTCACGTCGTCGTACTACGAGCGCGTGCTGTACTTCGACAGGTTTGCGCGGTTCCTGGTCCAGTTCCAAGACTATTTATATTACCCCATCCTGTGCCTTGGCAGATTCAATCTATACAGGCTGTCATGGGAGTACCTTTTGCTTGGCCTCGGACCCCGTCGCGGCAAGGCTGCCAAGTTCCGCTACTTGGAGCTGGTGGGCCTGATGACGTTCTTCTACTGGTTCTTCTATGTGGTGGTCACCAAGACTTTGAAGACTCCCTCGGAGAGATGGCTATTTGTTATGGTGTCCCATGTTGCCACGATGCCTGTGCATGTGCAGATCACATTGTCGCACTTTGCAATGTCTACGGCAGACATGGGTGTCGACGAGTCGTTCCCGCAGCGGCAGATTCGCACCACCATGGACGTCGACTGCCCTGCCTGGTTCGACTACGTGCACGGCGGACTGCAGTTCCAGGCCATCCACCACCTCTTCCCACGAATGCCGCGCCACAACTTCCGGTCTGTCCAGCCTCAGGTCATCAAGTTCTGCGAGGATCTAGGCCTCCACTACACTATATATGGGTTTGTGGGTGGAAACAAGAAGGTCATCGGCAAGCTGGCAGAGATTGGCAAACAGGCCAAAATTTTTGCCGAGTGCAACAAGTTCTGCCAAAAGGAAATGGTCAGCGAGATCCTTGGCCACTAGACTAGACTATATACACTTCACATGGGAACAAATCGGCGACATATAGCGTATAATTATTTAACGGACTATAATAAAACATACATCGCTTTTTTTGGTAGAGTCATTTAAAGCATTAGTATATGGCTTTGAGAGTCCTACATAGTTTGGTTCTATTATCTGATTGTGCTAGCACAGATCATGTTACAAGTTAACATATGATTGATTATCAATCTGCAACTAGAACCATTAATCATAGCGGTTTGTTTTTTTTGCGACTCCGTCGCGCTGTGGCAACTGCTGCGCAGTTGAGATCATGATCATGACAGCAAGAGCTCAAGCCTAAGACTCGGTTTACATTGTCTCGCGACTCCGTCGCGCTGTAGCAACTGCTGCGCAGTTGATTGTACGATTTATTTTTTGAAATTACCAATCTGTCTCTAGCCTTGATTAGAATGAAACCTAGTTTTTTTGTATCCAACCGAGGGACCAGCTTTCTCTTCTTCCGAGCACTGTCTCCGACTACCTCCTGCTGCTCTCTGCCTTGATTGATACTACATCTAATCACAAATTTATTTGGATATGTCGCTGTGTACAAGGTCTCGGTAACCTTGTGAATAGGCTTACTAGGATCTGGTTCTGATCTACTGCATTGCCAGAATCCATGCCTCAACTGCGCAGCAGTTGTCACAGCGCGACGGAGTCGCGAAAACAACAAATCACAGTTTTGTCAACATTGCCCCAACGATTCATGCCATCTAGCACCTTGACACTTAGGATTGATCTACATTATCAAACCACATAATTTGATTATTTACCGGACTGACTTATAGTTTACATTTTTTAATATACAGGGGCGAATCCTTTTCGCTTTGTTTTCTTATCAGTTTTTTTCAGTTTTCGTCATTAGAGGCTGTCAAGAAGCGCATCAGGGATCTGGGTTTCCTTGATCAGCTTGACAAGCTTTGTGGCATCAAAGGTGACCGTGTTATAAGCCTTGGCAGGAGGCAATAATCGCAGCAATGCCATGATTCCCGACGGGATAGTGGCCTGTGATCCATGTTCTACCACAATGGGAGTAGTGTCGACATCTTCTTTTAGCTTTTTAACTGGCCGACCAATGGTTTCTGGGTCATAGTCATCGTCTTCACTATCTTCAAACTCTGCTGAATACGATGATTTGGTGGTTCCTAGATCGTTCTCGAGAATAGGATCAAAATCGACGACCTTGTATCGGCGACTGAACACCGACACTGGGGTCTCGTTTTGATAGAGCGCCAAGAACCTTGACTCGAGCTTCAGCAGACCAGACAGCTCACCGAACTGAGACTCGTATCGCAGGAAGTGCTCGTACAGCGGCTTAGCCACGTCGGGTGTCATTTTCGTGATGGACTTTTCAAACAGCGCTCGCGCATTCGTTTCGTCGTTTGTCAGCACCAAGAAGTCAATGTACTGCTTGACGTACTCTGCGACGTCGGAGTACTTGCGGAGCCCTATTTCAAAGATCCGGTTGGCAATGCCAGCCTCCTTGTTATTGTGATACTCCATGAGTGCCGATGCGATAAATATGTGGTACGTGCAGTACGTGAGACGTCGGCACTCGCCAAACACCTTGCGAGCCTCTTTAACTCCCTGTGACCGCTTCATCACCTTCATGTACTCTGAGAACGCTGCTGTCACGTTGAGGGCATTGGCATCGAGTGATTTCTGTAATGGCTGCTTTACACCCTCATCACCAGTATCGGATGCCTGTGCACTAACAAGCTGCTGCTCTAAAATCTGGCGGCGGGTCTTGAGATGGGCAATCAAGCTCTCAAAAGTCTTTTTCGTTTCCTCGAAATTAGCGTCCCGTTCGTAGCTTTCTGCCAGCTTGTACGTGAGCAGAAAGCTCGACGGGTTGGCCTGAAGACCGCTCTTCAACAGTTCTATGGTGTCAGAAGCGCCCGACTTCTCAAACGTAAACTCGGCAGCCTCAAACCATATCTCTGGAAAGTACCGCAGCGTCATGACCGCTTGCTTATAGGCGTACGATACTCTGTCGTCAACGAGTTTGGAGTCGTCAAGCTCCATGGGGTTCTTCTTTTCCCACGCAATCCACTGCTTCCACTTCTCAGCCTGCCGAGCCTCGTCGCTAGTCCATTGCCTGGGGTAGGGCGTCGTGGTAGTATCCAGACCCCTGGTGATGTTTTCAAGCTCTCTCAGGCTCGATCTGGCATTCATATAAGCAGCACTGCGCTCCGCTACAAACTTCCGGGCCGTGTTCTTGTTGAGGTTGTTTTCAAATGCATTATAGGCCTGCCACATCGCTTCCAGGTTGTTGACCGGAATGCAGATGACCCGCCGGTACGTCTTGCGCAACAGATCCATCTTCTGCTGCTGCTCCCACGTGGTGGCGGCTTCCTTGGACTTGATGAAATCCACGTAGTCCCTCCACAGATCGCCGCTGTTTCTGTCGATGCCAATTCTATCCAATACAAATAAATACGCCTGCTCAATGGTGTTGCGAGCCCTTTCACCGTCCGTGTGCACGTTGTTGACTCTGCGAATGTATCCAATGTAGTACGACCACAGGTTGACGTTGAGCACCTTGGGAAGGCACCGAGCAAACAGCTGCTCAACCCTCAGAAACTCGCCATTGGTCTGCTCGACATCGAGATACTCGATCCACGTTTCGGCAGAGGTCGGGAACTGCCTCAGCATCTTTTCATATACGTTTCGCAGCTCATCCAGGTTATCCTTGGCCTTCACTTGGCTGATAAGAGCCCGCCATTTGAGCACGTTCTGGGGGTCGTCAAGCAGGTCGTCCTCTAGCTGGCCAACAACGTCGTGGGGCAGTCGCTTGCGCTTTGGACGCACAACTTCAGGAGCCGGCGTGGGCTCAGGAATAGGTGTTGCCTCTGCCGACGGCATGACAACCGCCGCTGGCTCTGCTTGGTCTGCAGTTGCACTTGCACTTGCACTTGCAGTCGCAGTCGCAGTTGCATTTTCATTTGCAGTTGCATTTTCATCTGCAGTTGCAGTTTGCTGGGCATCATTTTGAGGCGACAACGACGCCAATTCCTGTGCTCCCTCATCGATAGCATTTTGCTGAGAGTGCGATACTATTGGCTCTGGTGATACGCTTTCAGCAGGCTCTGTATCCTGAATATTATCAGAAGTCAGAGCTGCTGGCTCTGATAGGTTTTCAGCCGGTACTGGCTCATCGATGCCATCTGTAGTAGGTTCCGTCGGCTCTATTGCCTCTTGAACAGGCATTTCCCCGTCTGGATCCGAAGCCTGCTGTGTTACAAGTTGGGTGATCTGCTCAGGATCGTGGCCATTTGCAGCCGACTCGAAATCCATTGCGATAGTGAAATGTCAAAAACGCTGAGCCCCACCAGCCCACGACTACATAATATATAAAACTGTGAGAAGGTGAGTTCTGACAGACGGAAATTTGTCCAACAAACAGAAAAAAAAGTTATGGAATTGCATGTTTGGGGCGAGCTCGATGGCTTGCCGTCATTCTGGCCAGAATGTGTGGCGGCAATTTGGTACCTGGGACTGAGTACTAGCGATTTTGTGGTGGTTCCGAGCTCAAATACTCTGATTGCCGGCGACCTGCCTGCTCTTTTACACAATGGCTCTGCAGTAGCAGGATTTCCAGCCATAGTTCGCTACCTGAACCAGCTAGGGACAGGCATAGATAGCCAGGTATCTGATCCAGTTGTAGAGTCCAAAATAGTGGCGCTGAATGCGTTTTTGTCAACCAAACTGGCAGCAGTGTCGTCGTATTTGGCGTACCTGCAGAGCCAGAACTACGAATCGGTGATGCGTCCGCTATTTGCAAAACTAGTGCCATTTCCAATGCAGTACAACCTGCCAGTGTACGAAAAGAAGCTTGCGCAGCGACGATGTGCTGCGGTCGGGCTGGTCGCTGGAGGCTACGGGGTGAAATACGACTACGACGACAAAACGCATCCCAGCCTGAGCCGGCTACAAGACCAGATCGATGCTCGGTCCAAAGAGCGTGCTTCTATGTTGCGCGACGCCAAGCAAAATCTACGAGTTCTAGCAGTGTCGAGTGACATTTATAGTGCTATTTCAGAGGTATACGATGCAGCATCAGGTCCGTTCGTGGTCGAAACCCACAACACTCCTACGAGCGCCGACGTGCTGCTGCTCGCACACCTACAGTTCCAGACCTGCGACGTCTTCCCTGTGCCGCTGACAAAAACTCTGCTGGAGACGCAATTCGCCTCTCTGAGCGACTACCTGAAGAAAGGGCTGCGACACATGCCGAGCTTCGAGTCCAGGCAGCCGACGGCCAGCGAGCAGTACTCACTGACCAACGTCGCCAAGTCGATGGTCGGGTGGTGAGCTGTCGTGCTCGCGGCAGCATTCATCAGTCATCTATTGCGATGTCAAGTGTCAAAAAAAAGTCTGTTCAATTTCGTCTCAGACTGTCACGTTGTTGCTCTGTTCGTGAGTTGAAGTGGTCAGTTCTTTCGAGGCTTGACAAGGCCGCTGTTGACAAAATAGTACACCACCGTCGAGTCGTTGGTTAGCATGGCCATCACGAGGCGCCGTGGTGGGGCTTCGAGCTCGAGTTTTGTCTGGATCGCATTAAACACGTCGGTCCACTGGTGGACAGTCCAGTTCTGGTCGCTCTTCACCGGCAGCACATACTCGGTAGCGACTGCCGCGTCGTCAGGATGGATCTTTTCTGGAGGCACGCCGGAGCACAGGTGCACGTCGGACTCGGGAGTGTGCACCGTCAGCTGTCGCAGGTCGGACCACTGGTGCTGATACCTCAGGTTGTGGATCACGGTGTTTTGCAAGTCCATGCGGCACAAGTGAAATTTCACGACAAAATATCAGTATTTGTTAATGTGCATAACAAAAGTTCACAACTGCAGCCAAAATATATAAAAAAATTATCAAGAATTAATAAAAACAACCCTCAATAACTTCAGAATAAACATTGTTAAACATGAAAGTCACTGCAAAAAGTGCAGGTGGGATTTTACTGACTGTTAAGTTCTCAGCGTTAGAGGTCTGTGCAGATCTGCTGCTTGGAGTTAGTTGTACGGCTGGAGCTCCAATGGAGTCCTGATGGAGTCCTGATGGAGTCCTAGAAAGTATAATGAATCCACATCAATAGATGCTTTTTTTCTCTCTCTTTTTCTCTTGCGACTCCGTCGCGCTGTAGCAACTGCTGCGCAGTTGGGTCATGGACGTACGAGGCTGATGTCGAGCTTCGGTCACTCCACGAGCACACCAGTCAGTGTCCTCGACCCAACTGCGCAGCAGTTGCCACAGCGCGACGGAGTCGCTACACCTGTTTTCTGCTTAAATAACTCTACGACTCTACGATGCCTTATGGGCTTCAATTGCAGCAGTCTTTAATCGCTATGCGCATTTTGCATGACGTCGACTTCCCAGCAGGCGGATTTACGGCTGGAAATTGTTAACTGGGAGTTCCGAAAACTCGCTGTTACCAGATAATAGTGCAACGCAATACGATTTGTCCATGAGCTTTTGCTTTGCAGCTGTATTTTACAGTATTGTGTTATGTATAGCAGAGGAGAGAGCTTGATTTTTTTACAAGGGCGGATTTCGAAGTTTCAGCTCAGATTTGAAATCCATAGCCCTTCATGCACACTTTGTACTGCGAGATCAGGTCATCGCACTTGCCGGAATCCTGGCCGTGGAGCAGCAGGCACTGGTCGCGAGCACCCTTCTGGTCGGTGCACACACAGCACGGTTTGGGCTCTACCGTTAGAGGGCTGCCAATTGGGCGTCACTTACTGGTCTCTGCCTTATGGCAGGCAGGCGCTGGGTCCGACATTCCCTGGAAGCGTGGGTGAGAAAGAGAGGTAGCGAACATGCGGCTAACCGAAAAGTCCCAAGAAATGTAGCCACCCTGCATGTGGACACTCATTTACTTACTGCACTGATACCAACGGCGCAAAACAACCGCCAACGGTATTTTTTTTGTTGAAAAGGTGGGGTTTTTTCCGTCCAAAGTGTCGGTGGTGATCCTGCTTGTGGCGAACTGGTTCTGGTGTTGAGTTTGCTGTGCTGTACTTGTGTTTCTGGTATTTGTGTGCTGTGGAATCAGCCTTGTTGTTGCCAACATGTGGCTTGTGGCCACTGAACCCAACTGCCAGCTGCTGGGGCCGTTCGCGCTGGTGGTGCAGGTGACGATGGGAGCGGCCGCCATTCTGTCGCTGGTGTATAAGCGGTCGCGGGAGTCGCCTCCACGGCCCTGGTGGATCTGGTTCTTCGACGTGCTCAAGCAGGTGGTGGGCGCTGCAGGGGTCCACCTTATCAACGTGCTGGCGTCCATTGTGTTCAGCCGGTCCAACGACCCCGATCTGGACGACAACCCGTGCTCGTGGTACTTCCTCAACATCCTGCTCGACACCACGATTGGCATCCCAGTGCTGTGGTTCTTCCTGTACCTGGTGCACACCACGTGCTTCCGTCTGGGCATCAAGGACATTGTGTCTGGCCAGTACGGCGACCCGCCCAAGTGGACGGCGTTCTTCAAGCAGGTGACGCTCTACATGGTGGCGCTGGTGGACATGAAGATCGTGGTGGCGCTGTTTGTGTGGTGGATGCCGTTTATCGACGATTTCGGGCGGCTGTTGATCTCGTGGTCCTTTTTCGACGAGCGTGTTGAGGTCGCGTTTGTCATGATGGTGTTTCCGCTCATGTGAGTTTAGCTTATTTTTTTATGTTTTTTTTTGTGATCGCTTCTAACCCAGCATGAACTCTGTCCAGTATTATCTGATAGACAGCATTATCCAGGCACCAGAGTACCACAGCCGTCATAAAGACGATAGAGCGCCGTTGCTGGGAACCCACTGACACCATGCCAGTCGTCGCTGGATTGTTGTACGTACGCCAGCTTGAGACTTGGCACCGCTAGTGGCGCTTTATTTATTTAGTCAAGCATTAATTGTCTATATCTGCTGCTTTAATTGATTACTGTAGAGTCCTCGCCCAACTGCGCAGCAGTTGCCCCAGCGCGACGGAGTCGCGAACATAATAGCCCATTTGCTGCTTAAGACGGATAGAAGTTTTATTATCTTCGCGACTCCGTCGCGCTGGGGCAACTGCTGCGCAGTTGGGCGAGGACTCTGTTGTGATGGATTACTAGTTGCAGTGACACTTCGACGCCCCATCTGGAGTGCATTATCTTATCTCAATCTAAGCCGCTTTCTGAAAAAAAAATTAGACGCTGCGCATCCTTGGTCTCAGCACATCACAGGTACATGGTAGGTAGCAGCAGCAGGATGGGCGTTGCTAACGAAGAAAATCAAAACGATCAGCAGGTCCGTAGATCAGTATCTGCCGGCCCGCAACTCGGACGGCCAGCGGCTGCCTCGCAATCTGGATCCGGCGCTGCATCCGTTTGAACGGGCCCGAGAGTACACTCGAGCGCTGAATGCGACCAAAATGGAGCGCATGTTTGCCCAGCCGTTTGTCGGCCAGCTCGGGAACGGCCATATTGACGGTGTCTACTGTATTGCAAAGAACATGAAGTCTCTGAACAGAGTGGCGACTGGCAGCGGCGACGGCACCGTCAAGCTGTGGGACATGTCTTCGCGAGAAGAGCTGCTGTCGATAGCAGCCCACGACGGCATCGTGCGAGGGCTCGCAGTGACACCGGCAGGCACGCTGCTGTCGTGCGGGAGCGATAAGTTCGTCAAGCTGTGGAATCCCAGCCAGCCAAAAGCGGTGGAGCCTGCGCAGACCTATTTAGGTGCCAGTGCGTTCAACGGCATCGACCACCACCGCGACCAGGGCCGTTTTGCGACGGCGGGCAGCACCGTCGAACTGTGGGACGTGGAGCGCACGAAGCCGACCGCCAGCCTCAACTGGGGTGCCGACAGCGTCAGCACCGTCAAGTTCAACCAGACGGAAACGTCCATTCTTGCATCGGCGGGTGCCGACCGGTCCGTCGTCATCTACGACCTGCGCACCGCGTCGCCCGTACAGAAGCTCGTGGCCACGCTGCGCACCAACGCCATCTGCTGGAACCCCATGGAGGCGTTCAACTTCGCAGCCGCCAGCGAGGACCACAATGTGTATTTATACGATATGCGCAAGCTGACCCGCGCAATCAACGTGTACAAAGACCACGTGGCCGCGGTGCTCGACGTCGACTTCTCGCCGACCGGCCAAGAGCTCGTGACGGGCTCGTACGACAGGAGCATCAGGATCTTCCGGCTCCGGGAGGGCCACTCGCGCGACATCTACCACACCAAGCGCATGCAGCGGGTGTTCTGCGTGCGATTCAGCATGGACGCCAAGTACGTTGTTTCGGGGTCAGACGACGGCAACGTGCGCTTGTGGCGCAGCAGTGCGTCCGAGCGGGTGGGCGTCAAGTCGGCCAAGGAGCGCTCCAAGCTCGAGTACGACGCGGCCCTCAAGGAGCGGTTCAAGCACATGCCCGAGATCAGGCGCATCGCCCGCCACAGGCACGTCCCGAAGCCTATCAAGACAGCCGCCGACATCAAAAAAATCGAGCTCGACAGCCTCAAGCGCCGGACCGACAACGTGCGACGCCACTCCAAGAAGGACGCAGTCCCCTACGACAAGGAGCGCCAGAAGCATATTGTGGGCACGGCCATCAAGGAGTAGGAACCGCTGTATGTGCGATACGGTCTTGCGACTCCGTCGCGCTGTGGCAACTGCTGCGCAGTTGTTTACTGAAGCCATAGATGTCAAATTGTAATAATTTATTTAATGGATTTTTTTTCATTCCAAGTACTTTTTTGTTTCTTGAACTGCAACTTATTTTCTTGCGACGCTATATGTACGATACGGTCTTGCGACTCCGTCGCGCTGTGGCAACTGCTGCGCAGTTGTTTACTGAAGCCATAGATGTCAAATTGTAATAATTTATTTAATGGATTTTTTTTCATTCCAAGTACTTTTTTGTTTCTTGAACTGCAACTTATTTTCTTGCGACGCTATATGTACGATACGGTCTTGCGACTCCGTCGCGCTGTGGCAACTGCTGCGCAGTTGTTTACTGAAGCCATAGATGTCAAATTGTAATAATTTATTTAATGGATTTTTTTCATTCAAAGTACTTTTTTGTTTCTTGAACTGCAGCTTATTTTCTTGCGATGCTATATGTACGATACGGTCTTGCGACTCCGTCGCGCTGTGGCAACTGCTGCGCAGTTGTTTTCTGAAGCCATAGATGTCAAATTGTAATACATTAATTTAATGGATTTTTCATTCAACGTATTTTTACGCTTCTTGAACAACTGCAACTTATTTTCTTGCGACGCCATCGTGGTGTGGCAACTGCTGCGCAGCTATTTTCTGACGTCTTGGGTGATAAGTGTAACTCACTGACCAGACTTTCACTTGAAATACTTTGTTTTGAACAACTGCGAAGCAGTTGCTACAGCGCGACGGAGTCGCAAGACAATAATCGCAGCAGCCAAGCATCAATGCAAATTATTATCTAAATCTTTCACTCGAAAGATACAATATGCTTTGTTAAACAACTGCGCAGCAGTTGCTACAGCGCGACGGAATCGCAAGAGAACAATCACAGCAGTTGTACTCGACCATGGTATATCATATATAGGTTGGTTGCCTAAATCTTTTCGCTCTCTCTAACCATGAATATCAGATATAACCCACTGTCTAAATCTTTCACTGGAAATACTACTGATTTATGATAAATTGAGCAGTATTTGAGCTCCAACACTGTCGAACGTAGTTCGACTATGCGATTCCCCGTAGTAATATGCTTGTTTTGGAATCGCAGAAACACAGTCAGGTTACTTGTATGCGCTTTAGTGGTAGCGGTAATGGTAATGTTGGGCCGGAGAAATTTGATGTTGTTTTCTTTTTTGACTTTCATTTATTTTTTTTTATTTTTGTAATTTCAAGGTTCATTATTCGGTACATAAATTACAGTACATGCAGTCATCGTTACAATGCAATCAAGTCGGAGTTGACATCAGCAATGCCAAACCAGCAGTAGATAGTCCTGGCAGCAAGGTGCAGTCAGCACATGCCATGCAATTGTTTAGGAATCGTTTACAAGGCCGTCCTCGGTGTGCGGTTGTTAAATGCATCTAATCGGCGAATTGCCATCGACAAACCCCCACAACAAGGCTTTAGCGCAAACGTTGTAATCAGTGCTGCAGCCCATGAGGCAGAGCAGCGCAGCCAATGCCAATGAGAATCAATGCCAGTGGAGCCGCTAGATATTGACGTCCAGCACAAGGCTCACGTCGGAAACCTTGTCGCTCGCGAGATCCTCGAGGAACGGAACCATGTCGAGCAGCTCGTTGTCGCGAGCGTCTGAGAACCAGCTCGAGATGGGCAGCGCGTGGTGTGGGTGGAAGATATAGGACGCCGGCGAGTTGTCGATGATGATAGTGTCCTTGAGAGGCCTGCCCAGCTGCGACAGGTTCTTAACGTAGTTGCCGTTGTGGAAGTAGCAGCTCTCGCGAAACAGCCGGTGGTGCACCACCTTGTGCACATCGAGCTGGTCCAGCAGCGGGTCGCCGTACCGGCTGACGCTGGCCGTGAACACCACCACCTCGTAGAGCTCGCCCATGCGCTTCATGAACTCGTCGACGCCCGGCCGCTTGATGACGTAGACGTTATGGTACTGCGACTCGATCTCGACCGGGATCACAAAGTCGGCCTGGTGGATCACCTTGAAGCTGCTGTGCACCAGCGTCTCGTCGAGATCCAGCACCAAGCACTTGCGGCCCGCCAGCTTGTCGCTCACAGGGTCCAGCAGCCACCGCTGGCCCGCCATATCGTCTTCTACTGACGGTACTGCCACTACTCCTGGTGCTGCTCCTGCCGCTACTTCCCCACCCTCCCGATGCTCGTGGCCAAAATACACCGAGCCCTCATCGGATGACTCGCCAGCAGATACCGCCACGGATCCAGGAGGCGACGTGATCTGGAATTGGGGTCCGCTGAAGTCCTTGTCGTCGAGCACTTCACCGTCGGGACGCTTGATGTCGCGGCTCCGGATGTCTCCCGTGTCGCCTGCTGGGCCCTGTGCAGCAGGCTCTTCTTTTATAGTGGTCTTGACTTCTGTACCGCTGTCTTCACGACTCTTCTGGAGGCCGCTGCCGTCCACAGGGAGCGGGGGGACTGGCTTGTCGAGCCACGACGGCTTGCGGGACGACCCGCTAGCAGAGTGTTTTTTGGACCCGTCACCACCCCGCTGCTTAGGAACGGTGCCGACGATTTCGACCGGCTTGGCCTGGCTGCGCTCGGCCGCCTGGTACGTGTGCTCGCGGTGTCGGGACGTCATGGCTGGCCGGTGGTTGTTGCGACGGCCTTTCAGCGACCCATCGTCGTCGACACTTGCGCAGCAGAACAGCCGGGCAAACACCCGCTCCAGGCCCGACGGCTTGCGAGCGACCGGCTGGGGCTCTCCTTCTGCGTCAGTCTATTAGTTCTGGGGGCGCTGGCGACAAAATCGCTGTGCAAAAACACCGGCACTGCTCATTTTTATAGCTCCAGCAAAATAAATTCCACATACCTTTGTTCATGCTGCTAACCGCTCAAACACTCCTCCTATATAACAAAGCGATAGCCCTCGTTCTGGCCTGCTGTTATCTGCTGCTTTGTGTGCCGTGATCCAGCCGAAATGGTGGTGTCGCAAAGTGCCAGAGATAGAGAGAGACACACTCCTGAATGTCTCTTCTTAGCGAAACCGTCTGGGTACGGGTCCATCTCCTGTCCTGGCCCAAGCTGCCACGGCGCTGTGAGACACGAAGCTGCTGCTGGTCAATTGGCTGAGAGGGGGGATGCAGCCGCCTTGTCCGGTTTTTTGCAGTGTGCTCCGCTTTTATCTTTTTAACTGTATTGACTTTCTTATGTGATTGTCTTTTTTTTTCACCTTTTTTTCGCTCTGTTCCTCTTTGTTCGCGTGTGGTTATACTATGTTTTATAAATGTATGCATAGTGCATCACAGATGCTGATGCAGGGTGCTAATTGTTCTGTTTGCGACTCCGTCGCGCTGGGAGCAACTGCTGCGCAGTTGGGCGTGGACCCTGGCGATGTGCTGAGCTCACTCATAGAACGGATCCTCGCCTCAACTGCGCAGCAGTTGCTCCCAGCGCGACGGAGTCGCAAAACCAAGCTGTCTCTCACGTGATACTTGTCAGACCACGCCAGGGGTAACGGCGAGCTGGTGCATTCATTCTATTCTTTTTTTTTTTTGGCGAGCGAGCAATTGGTGGCGCGACCAACACAATTCCGCTTTTTACTTCTTTTTTGAATGATTTTGCCTTTTTTCGTTTTTTTTCGTCTTTCTTTTGCCTCGTTTCTTGTACAAGTTTCCTCAAGTACTAGTATTTTTTTCAACGCCCTCCCATCATCCCCGTCACGTGACAATTTTTCATTGACTCATTAGAGGTGGGTTATTTATTTAAGACCGACGTCTGCTGTCAGATTTGAAAAACAATTCCAGACGGTGGAGGCAGAGCCAGGCCAGTGCATGCGCAAACAGTTCCTATACTACGAGGCGTACTCCCTCGAATCAAGAATAAAGTAGCAAACCACACAATGGTGGTCAAACCGTGGCTGGTGCAAAAGTTCGGCGGAACGAGCGTCGGCAAGTTCCCCAAGAAAATCTCCAACGACATCGTCAGGGTGTATTCTGCCGGGTTCAAGGTGGTTGTGGTGTGCTCAGCACGCAGCACCGACACCAAGGCAGAAGGCACTACGACACGACTGCTGCGAGCAGCTGACGAGGCGCTCGACAGAGGCAATTTCCACGCCATTATCGAGGCGATCCGCAGCGACCATGTCGCAGCAGCTCGTGAAAACATCGCGGCAGGACCCCTGCTCGACACGCTGCTGGCCGATATTGGCGCCGAGTGCGACACGCTCGAGAAGTTCCTCATTGCGTCGCAGGTTATCAGCGAGATCAGCCCTCGCACCCTCGACTCTATCATGGCAGTCGGCGAGAAGCTCAGCTGTATGTACATGGCAGCGCTCATGAACGACAACGGACTTCCGGCCCAGTACGTGGACCTGTCGCGGGTGATTCCTGTGGGTCAGGATATCGGCAAGGGGGGGCTGGACGCCGACTTTTATAGTCTGCTCACTGCCAAGCTGGTGGACGCGGTGTGTGAAGTGGGCAACAAGATCCCTGTGGTGACGGGGTTTTTTGGCGTCATCCCTGGCGGACTGCTCAACGGCGTAGGTCGTGGCTACACGGATCTGTGTGCTGCGCTGATTGCGGTGGGGTTACAGGCAGACGAGCTCCAGATATGGAAGGAAGTGGACGGCATTTTCACAGCCGACCCTCGCAAGGTGCCCACTGCCCGGCTCATTGAGCGGATCACGCCCGAGGAGGCTGCGGAGCTCACGTACTACGGCTCCGAGGTCATTCATCCGTTCACCATGGAGCAGGTGATCCGGGCCCGGATCCCCATCCGCATCAAGAACGTCATGAACCCCACTGGCAGCGGCACCATCATTTTCCCCGACTTCAACTCCAAGCCAGGTGAGGCAACCCCACTGCACCCGCCTATTGCCATCTCAGTGGGCACTCCGCCAGCGACGCCGCCAGTGGACGGTGTGCCGGCGCTGCTCAAGCTGCCGACCGCTGTGACCACCAAGCAGAACATCATTGTGCTCAACGTGCACTCCAACAAGAAAAACCACTCACACGGGTTCCTGGCCCATGTGTTTATGCTGCTGGACCGCTGGAAGCTCGTAGTGGATCTCATCTCGACCTCCGAGGTGCACGTTTCCATGGCGCTGCACTCGTCGCTGCCCGAGGGGTCCCTGAAGGAGGCGCTCGTGGAGCTCCGCAAGTACGGCACTGTCGACGTCACCCGTAAGCTGTGCATCGTGTCTCTGGTGGGCAAGCAGATGAAGCAGCTCGTGGGCATTGCCGGCAAGATGTTCATGACACTGGCCGACGCAGGCATCAACATCGAGATGATAAGCCAGGGCGCCAGCGAGATCAATATCTCGTGCGTAGTGGACGAGAAGGACGCGCTCAAGGCTCTGAATGTCCTTCATCAGAGACTTCTATGCCCCATCCCCCCATTGTGACGCCTCCATGGGGCCGATGTGGAAAATGTCCAGTTGTACATGTAGAAACATAGACTTTATAAACTGTTTTGACTGAACAAATAACGAGCATAGTAGGGCATCTTTTTGCTGTATACTTACTGCTTTATATTTAGCTCACGCATTTGGCATGTTTACAGCATTGAGTATGGCATTCCGTCATCCACACTGATACTCCGCTTATAGCGAACTGCCCATGATTGGACTTTTTTTTCTCTTGCGACTCCGTCGCGCTGTAGCAACTGCTACGCAGTTGTTTAGAATTTTTCAAGTGAAAAACTCAGTCAATGAATTACTTTTAATATCAATAGCTTTAGAAAACAATTGCGTAGCAGTCACCACAGCGCGATAGAGTCGCCAAAAAGATGTCAAATATATAAACCATTTATAAGTTACCAACGAATTGTCTGATATACCCCGGGCTTTAGAGAACAACTGCGCAGCAGTTGCAACAGCGCGACGGAGTCGCAAGAAAAATCGTCCAAATCCAATGTAGTTACTCATTGACAATGGAACATTCCCCTGAAATTTTTATAATTTGTGACATGTGGAATTTCAGTTGATTTTAAGGATTCAAGTACAAGTCTATGCTCTAGGCAAATCGTATTATTAACAACATTTAACGTCTCGTAAGCATGTACGAAACATCCAGATCTATTCCCGTAGAATGCAAACACCTAGTCCTTGTGTGCATTGCGAGATCAAAACGCAAACACTTGGTCTTCGAGCTTGGACACCGCCTTGGCCTTCTCGAAGCCGAGCTCGACAACCGCCTTCTTGATAGCAGACACCATTGGAGGGGGTCCACACAGCAGGATCTTGACGTCGGGCGCAGCTTTCGGGAGCTGAGCAGCCAGAATGTCGGGTGTCACAAACCCAACACCGCCCGTCCAATTTTCTGGCGGGTTGTTCAGCACGTAGTGCACGCTGATATTGTCATTCTCAGCGACCAGCTCGTCAATCTCCTTTTTGAGAAGAATGTCGTCCAGGTTCACGTTGGCATAGATCAGATTGACCTTGGTGGTGTCCAAGGGGTCCTTGGCTATCGCCTTGATGATCTGGTACATTGGCGTGATGCCAGTGCCTCCTGCCACCATAGCGAATTCCCTGACGAGACCACGATGGTAGTTGAAATGACCCTTAGGGCCCCGCACTTTGACGGTGTCGCCCAGCTTGAGCTCTGCCACGTACTTCGAAATGTTGCCAGTCGGGTACGACTTGATGAGCAGGTCGAAATAGCCTCTATCGTCGTCAGAGCTGGTCGGAGTGTAGGAGCGCACAATCTCTTTGTCATTGATGTCGGCGGCAATGGAAATGTGCTGGCCAATGGGCAGTCCAAGAAAGTCGGACGGTCTGGGCAGGCCAAACCGGTACACGGCCGAGTTGTGCGACAGGACCGTTTTCTGGATCAATGGGAACTCACGAAACTCGTTTTTGTCCAGCACTGGGCCGGACGAGTCCCTTTTGTTGAGCAGCCTTACTGCCACCAGCGATATCACCACCACCACCAGTGCTACAACGTAGGCCAACATGTTACGGATACGAGTGAGTGAGGATTTTCAGAGCCGAGGATGCATATAGTAGGGCTGGCTCCTCGCGTACTCACATAACAGGCATATATATGTATATGCATACAAAATAAACACACATATAAAAGTCTCTGTTTCTTGACATAGACTAGACTTTTTCGGTCAGGAACCCGCCAGAAGCCTGAAAATTCCAAATTCTCAACTGTGGGAAGTTGTGAGCGGTTTTCCTCCAGCAGCTTGTTAGAATAAAGCGCAGAGTGTGCGCATTATCAGGCGGTTGGCTCTGTTCGCATCATCATCGTCCAGCGTGCAGTGTGTCAGCGTCATGTCGTTCGACGTATCGCCATTTTCCAAGTCTCGCTTCGAGCGAGTAGCGCGTTTGCCTGAATCTCCCAGGACCCCTGTCACGATGAAGCAAGAAGCTGGCATCTCAGGGCAGTCTTCCGTAGGACTGCCTTCAGTAGGACTGCCTTCAGTAGGACTGCCTTCAGTAGGACAACAACCTTCAGTAGGACTGTCTTCAGTAGGACTGCCTTCAATAGGCCAGTCTCCGTCTTTGAGGCAGTCATTGGGACAGGGACAGTCTTCGCCTGGCCATCCGCTGGGGCGGTCGCAGATAGGAGACATGTCGCCTAGCCAGTCTTTGCGGCAGAGTCGAGGCCAGGCCTCCCCAGGACTGTCGCCAGGACGGTCTGCCGGTCTATCTGCAGGTCTGCCTGCCGGTCTGTCTGAACAGTCGCCTGGACTGGCAACTCCTCCACCAGCCAATATCCCTACAGGATCGTGGGAGCACCCCAGTCTGCCCGAGATCCGCAGGCGGACTGTCAACAAAGAGCTCGTGCTGGCCAACGTGGTGAGAAGCATTGAGCTGTTGTGTCTGCTGGCTGCAGTGCGAGGCTTTTTTGGCGGTTTTGCACTCGTGAAACAGCTGACTGCCTCGCATACTGTGCAACAGGCTCTGTACTGGCCATACTGGATCTTGGTCTCGCTGTGGACGTACAATATACTATATGGTGCCTATGTGCTGATCCGACCAGAAGACAAGTTTGAAGACCTGCCTATAACGCCCTCGCAGCGCAAGCTGCTTGGTCTGCCAGACTCACCGCGAAGTGCGACTTCGTCCCCAACGCCTCCGCGGTACCCCAAGTCTTCTCCTCAGTCCCGCATCTCTCCGCGAGCGTCTCCACTTTCCCGCAGACTAAGCGTCACCAGCGCGTCGCCGCTGAGAACTGTGGCATCTCAGCAACAGACTAGCGCATCTCCGGTGCCGGCTAAAAGCTCGCAGCCTGCTCAGCTCTACAGTAGTCCGAGCGCTGCCCACAACTCGCCTAGTTCTGCCCAAAAAGCAGCCCAGACTATCGCTACCACCGTTCCCGCGGGAGGCAGTCCCTCGACACCGGTGACAGAGAGTCGCTTTTCACCGTCTGCCAAATATTTATACATGAGCGAGTCGACGCCGCGACGACGTGGTCGCTTCTAGATACCCCCATACAAGCGTCTTCAGCATACAAAAGTTCAAAGCGATAATGCTGGCTGCTGTCGGCATCTACTTTTATTTGTGTCACCTAATCGTCTAGCAGCTACTGGATTGTAGATATAGTTAATGCAAGAGTCCTTCTATTGACTTGGTCACAGCACCCGCAGAATCCATGCCACAACTGCGCAGCAGTTGCCACAGCGCGACGGAGTCGCAAGATAATCCCTGTACTTTTCTCGCGACTCCGTCGCGCTGTAGCAACTGCTGCGCAGTTGAGGCGTGGACTCTGGTATTTCAGCCAGTATGAGCTCGTCGTTTTGCAAGAGAGTAAATGTCGGATCTACGATTCAGCGTCCCTGTCCACTAAGAACGGTTGATGTGGTGATCTATTTCGTAGTTATAGCATTAGTTGAATAATATTCCGAGGCATCTCCGTTGAGATTCTCGTACAATCTATCGCCATCAGCAAGCAGTTCTAACTCTGTCTGGCCTCCTAGTTGTAGTAGTCTGGAAACAGAAACTGGATCTTCTTCTTGAGAGCACTGTCGATTCCGTGCGCGTGCGTAGTGATGCCGTGCTGCATCATGCCCTTGAGACTGTTGCCGATTTCGCCAGCCTTGATGAGCTCCTCGACCTTGGCGAGCACCACGACCAGGAATTCGTTGGCGTTGGCGCTGTTGGCCTGGAGGTTGCCAATCACCGTCTCCACAGTCACCGGCTCCTCGTCCTCCCGCCACGCATCGTAGTCTGTGCTCATGCACACCATCTGATACGAGATCTCAGCTTCTTTGGCGAGCTTGGCTTCCGGCAGCACCGACATGTTGATGACTGATCCTCCCCACGACTGGTACAGCCGCGACTCTGCTCGAGTGGAAAAGGCAGGCCCTTCCATACACACGACCGTCAAGTCCTTGCCGTCCGACTTCTTGGTGTGGAGGGTGATTTCCTCACCGTGCTCGCCCTTCAGGACATGGCCAAACTCGCCCAATACGTCGCCCAATTTATAGTCAAAGGGGTCGCCAAATGGCACGTGGGCCACGAATCCAGTGTCGAAAAAGGTCGACGGGCGGATTCCCTTGGTGCGGTCGATGATTTGAGTGGGAATCACAAAGTCGCGGGGCTTGATGTGCTGCTGGAGCGAGCCGACGGCCGAGAACGCAATGATGGCCTTAACACCAATGCTCTTGAGAGCGGCAATATTGGCTCTTGCCGGCACTGACGATGGCGTGTACTGATGGTGGGCTCCGTGGCGTGAAATAAACGCGATTGGGAATCCAGAGGGGCTTCGCGAGATGGTCACTTGCGAAGATGGCTTGCCCCAGGGGGTCTCGATATCGAGCTTGGCTACTGGCGACAGTCCCGTCAAATGGTACAAACCGGTGCCGCCAATCACCCCGAGAAGTACAGGTTCTACAGTCAGCCACAGTGTGGAGCCATTGGACTCTATTCTTACCATCAAAACTGTTTGCTAGCTGGTCAGTCATGTTCGTAATGCGTTATGCGAACCCACGTGTTGGGGCGTAAATTTTAAGGCCCTGTCAAAAATATATTTTCAGCCGTGTCAGGGGTTGTATTTTTCTTTTACAGTGGTCGTAGATCACAAGTCGATGCGTACCTGCAGATCGATCGATGTCTTTGAGTAACAATAACCCACAAGCCTCAACTGCGCAGCAGTTGCTACAGCGCGACAGAGTCGCAAAATGAAAAGACTTGAAAGCGGGCGTCAAATTAGTTCTATCAATGTATAATAAGAATGGGGACACGTGAATCGCTCACGCTCATTGTAATAGCAATACATGAATTTCAGCAAAAAGGGCCAGAAAAAACCGTTGCCAACAGGGTCCAGTCCGTAGAGCATATAGCAGCTAGTACAATTTAACCACACATGCCCACAAGCTGGTTCGTTTAGCGGTGCATTCAGGCGACTGCAGTAGATTGTAGCTATATCACTCCAACTGTTCATATTGCGGAGTAACCGGTGCAGCGCAATTGACTGTGACATTTAGAGCAGCTGTGGTACTGGCGCATATTCAGAAGATCCGCATTGTAAGCACCCATAGCGGGCCGGAACGGACAGTCACGACGCAACAGACCGGAACATCAACTCACCGCAACGTGGCGTATTAAAAAAAAAAAAAGAACCAGCAGTGCACAAAGTAAAACTACTCCTCCAAGTCGCGGTAGTCGCTGACCACGGTTCGCAGGGCCTCGCGCGAGTCGTCGAACTCGCCCAGCCCGTTCTCAAACATGGGCTGCTTCTTGTACTGGTCGATGAAGGCCTGGCGGCTGATGAGGCGGTCGAACTGGTCGAGCGAGCGCTTGAACAGCGAGGTGATGGCGGTGTGGTTGGCGAGCATGAGCCCCGAGATGCGCGACGTCGAGACCGGCAGGTACGGCGACCGTCGTGACAGCGACATCTGGATGGACGCGGGCGCGCTGGGCATGAAGTTGGCGAGGTTGCGCTCGCGGATCCGGAGCAGCGACTTGTGGATGTCGGTGGGGTCGACGTCTCCCTGGATGATGTTGAGCAGCGAGATGTAGCAGCTGGTCTTGGACTGGCCGGTGCTGACCATGCGGTTCTTGGGCTGCAGCAGCCGGCGCATCACGTCGAGCACCGTCGTCTTGCGCACCAGCTTGGCCTGGTCCACCGTGTCGTTGGTGAACGGGGTGTAGGCAGTCATCAGGAAGTGGCACTGCGGGAACGGGATCACCGACGCCATAATGCTGGCCAGGTCGTTGTGCAGGTACCCCGGGTACCGGATCGTGGAGGTGCTGGCCGACATGACGGTCGACACCAGCTGGTTGGTCTGCGCAAACGTAGGGGACTGCACGTTGAGCGTGTCGGCGGCAATGCGTGCCAGAGCGCCGTTGTCTATGACAATGACCGAGTCGGCGTACAGGGCCAGGCGCTTGAGGGTGAGGATCGAGTTGTAGGGCTGCACCACCACGTCCGACACCTGGTTGCTGGCGGGGAACACCGAGTAGGTCTGGATGAGCTTTTTCGGGAAGTGGTCGTTGAGACGCTCGAGCAGAAACGAGCCCACGCCCGACCCGGTGCCGCCTGCAATCGAGTGCAGCAGCATGAAGCCCTCGAGCGAGTCCGATCCGTCGGCTTCGCGGTCGAGCATGTCCATGAGTTCGTCCGCGATGCGCTCGCCTGCGTGGTAGCCAGCCGCCCAGTTGTTGCCTGCGCCACCCCCGTTGGACGAGATGTAGATGTTCTCGGGATTGTACATTTTGGAGTGGCTGCTGGTCATGATGGAGTTGATGACGCGTGGCTCGAGGTCGACCAGGATCGCTCGCGGGATGTAGCGCGTGTCGTCCGACTGGTAGAAAAACACGTCCTTGCGGTCCCCGCCCGCCCCGTCGGTCGCAAACGGCTGCAACGTGCCATCCTGCGAGATGCCGTGCTCCAGGCACAGCTGCTGCCAGAACTGGTCGCCTATCTGGTTCCCGCACTGGCCTGCCTGGATGGTGATGAGTTCGCGAGGCATGCTGCTGCCCTCCTCCGACTGTGCTATGACTGCTGCTTGTCGTCTATACAGAGCAACACGATATTCAACCTCGCCTGCTGCTCTTGTGGAGCTTCAATAGGGGGGAACAACCAGACCTAAAATAGCCAGCACAACGAGCTCAAGCGTGTTGTGTCGCGGTCAATTTTCGCGTTATGCAGAGGCGGTGATCACGCATCTGCAAGGGTATTTAAGTGCTGCCAGATGCAGTAGTGTCTGGGATCCCGTCTCGAATTTCCGCGCCGAGTAGATTACTGTGTTTCTTGATTTATCTTCTGAACATCAACTGAAATCAATTGGGTGCTCTCAATTGCGTTTTGACTGTATACTTGATAGCTGAGTATGAAAATGGAGGATGCATATGCTCGAGCCAAAACTTGTACATGACGTGCATTGAGAGTGGAATATGTATGTTAATTAAACAGGAATCTTGCGACTCCGACGCGCTGTAGCAACTGCTACGCAGTTGAAGGCAGGGACACTGATGGTGTGGGAGGTTTTAAGGTTTTGAGGTATTCTGTGTGAGTAGACAGATGCTGTGTGAAGTGGAACTCTCAGAAGCATAGCCATCCACGAGTACGCCGAGTCCGGCGCTGCATCACAACCTGCAACCTTGATCTTCGCATTTACGACTCGTAGTACGTTAAAAATTAAAGGTTTTGGCCCGTCACTTTCACAGGGTGTATACCGTTTACAATCCTTTGTGCTTAAACTCCCTTTACATGATAGTTTACGTCAGCAGCCTTCTTTATCAATCCATAGCCACACCAAGCTGCAACTATTTCAGCATTCAATTGGCACCTGTCTGCTTTCATATTACAACGCTCTCTGGAAAGTCCCAACCTCAACTGCGGGACGATGTCGCAAAAAATCCATCTGCCATGTAGATTAATATGGCCCTGTACTTAGCATGTGTGCTCACGACATACCAAGCTGTGTTGGACTACATATAATATCATCACACACAATACGCTGCCCGTTCCCGGCCATATCTGTACAGCGACTACGATCTCACACTCCACGCTGTACGCAACGATTAAACGTGTTTCCAACGCTACGTTCTAGTCATTGCAACTCAGCTTACAATTGTTCGTCTTTGCGTATTCCCACAATGCAGAATCTCATTAAAAGTCCAAAACGAATACGAATAACAGCTAGAACAGAATAAATATCAGCAGCAGCGGCTGGACGTCGTCGAGCGCCGTGGCAACACGAAAATGCCCCGTGCTGACCGCGGCACCGTCGCGTCCCAACGCGGGACCTCACCGTACTGAACGCCTGAATCCACGTTTTCCGGGTCGATGACGCCGAGCTCTATCTTTGTGATGATCATGGACGCCAGCCGGTCGAACGCCTCGTTGATGTTCTCGCCTGTCAGCGCAGACGTGCTGATGAGCGGCATGTTGCCGTTGCGAGCACAAAAGTCCACCACCTCGGACGTCGGCACCACAGCTGTGGGGTCCGAGTGGTCTGCCAGGTCCACCTTGTTGGCGACCACCACCACCGACACTGTGGGCGCTGTCAAGTTGCGGAGGTCTGCCAGGAACTCGGGCAGCTTCTCGAACGACTGACGGTTCGTGATATCGTACACCAGCAGCACCCCGGCAGAGCCCCTGTAGTAGCCTCTAGTGAGAGACCGGAACCGCTCCTGGCCGGCCGTATCCCACAGCTGAAGCTTGATATTCCGTCTATTGGCGGGGGTGCCAACCTTGACTATCTTGGACGAGAACTCGACACCAATTGTCTGCGAAGCAAATACCTTCCCTGAGTTAGAATCACCATCAGTGAACTTTGTAGCAGACAGCACTATTGCAACAGACTAAGCAACATCATGGGACATCATCGGCATCACCATGATTATTATATCTTCGTCTTCACGTCACCACCAATACACTATCACTACGCTTCACATACAGTCTCCTTTGACGAACCGGTGAAGAATGCAAGACTTCCCGCACCCCGACGAACCCAGCAGGATGATTTTGGCCAGGTAGTCGTACAAGCCAGAGCTGGTCTCTGCACCATTTGCCATCCCTCCGCGTGCTCCTCGCCTGTCAACATCGACGGTGTCGT
>JAKUBH010000051.1:0-55662 GCA_030563205.1 Sugiyamaella marilandica
CTGCTGCTGCTGCTGCCACTGTTTCTGCTCAATTCCTTCTATGAATGGCTCCACAAAGCCGAGGCCTTCTGGGGGAAAGGGAGGGGGGCTGTTTTCAAATGCATGGAAAAAATAATACCACATAATAATTATGTCAGAATAATCGACAATGCTGCTGCTGCTGGCGCCATCTTATGCTGCTAGACGTCGCACACCACTCGCATTACGGGTGCTGAAACAGTGATCGCCCCCGCCCCTCGAGCTGCCAGGATTGGGCCGGGGCCCTTCTGGTACAACCGACAGCGACGCCAACTCCAGTGCCCCCACCCGCACGGCTCGCTAAAATGGCCAAAGCTGGCTCATGCAAGCCGCGTCTAATTGCACATCCCACCGGCCAGGGTCCGTCAAAACGGCAACCCCCATCTGAGGATCTCGCAGGGGGCGGTCAGATGACGGCGGTCGAGGCCTGAAAAATTATGTCGGCTTGTAGCTGCACAGCACATAATCTGCCGGCATGCACCCAAAAAAGCGATCAACTGTGCGCGACCGTTGGTAGTCTGCCTATCGGTGGAGAAAGCCTCCGAGAACCAACCCGACGCACACCGGGCGATATACGGGTTGCCACGACGGCGGTGATTCCGGGCCCATTGTATTTGCTCTGTGTTTTGCAATGCGAGCGCATCGATTCCACTTGGTTCCACTTGATCCCAGCCGTGTCTGCAGCCGTCCCTACTGACAAGGCGAGCGAACATTAACTATAAGTGTCTCTCTGTCAATTGAGGGGGATTGGCCAGTTGGCGGTTGTCTGCCCCCCTTGAAGTTGCGATTGTTCGTACTTAATTGGGGCCGGCGGGGCCTGTACCCGCTCGCCGCTCGCTACGCCATGACTCGACCGGATCTCGCCTCGTACAATTAGTCCCGCACCGTGACGACGGTTGTCTGCGGCCAGCGACACGCTCGTTATCAAATGCTGCAGCAATTACCTAGACCAGGCGGACCCCAGTTGGCGGTAGGGTTGGGGAGACCTCTTGGAAGGCCGGCTGCGACGGAACTCCGCGGGGTCCACACTGCCTGATGTACAATCCACGGCCATGGTGAATTGTGGTTAGACAGAATCTGGAACGGTTTTCCAAACTACTCCACGTATTTGTCTGCGATGAAAACAGCGTCTGGGCGGTTCAAAATGTCTACTGCCTCCGTCCGCACCGGCACCGATCTTGCATGACCAGGAGCCCTGTCTGAGCGAGCGGTGCGCCGCACTAGGCCCGAAACCCATAATGCGCCGGCGATCGGCAGATGGCTATCTGATAAACAATAATAATATAATTGCAAATCCTCTGGCAGGCAGGGCTCGGACTATATAAGAAACCGGCGTCGCCACGACAAACGCTGAAGTGCAAGAGTTCACTGGATTTATCTGGCGACTACTTGGGGCAATTGCTAGTGTCGAGTAGGACTAAAGGCATCGGGGGCCCTTACCTGTCGCATTTTGTCGCATTGTAGCATTTGTTACAACCGTGTAGCGAGTGCCTACGAGCGCGCCGCCGGACTAGCTGTCGCAGAGAGTAGATTAGTGTGTGCTTCTGTGTGTGTGCTTCTGTGTGTGTGTGTGTGTGTGTGTGCGTCTTTAGTATAGTCCCGCCGTTTAGGGCCCGCAATGGGGTCGCAGATCGACGTCAAGAAGCTGTCTGCAGAGGAGCAGCGGCTATACAAGCTGTACGGCAAGCTGCCGTCGCGAGCTGAACTGCTGCAGCGGAAGGCCAACGACCGCAAGTACTTTGATTCTGGCGACTACGCTCTCAACAAGGCGGGCCATTCGTCGACTGTGGGATCGCGCATCCCCAACCCTGACTCCATACCCCGCAACGGGCCTCCTATGCCTTCGAGAATTGCGCGACCTTGACGGACAAATCTAGTGCATCAGCATTGCAGCGTTTTTTATTTTTTTGATTCATGGGTCATACTCTTGTTTTGTGGTTTGCTCTGTGATTTGCTTTTGTGGTTTGCTTGTGTGGTTTGCTTTTGTGGTTGCTTTTCGATATTGGCATTGTTGACTGTTTTGCATTCCTTGGTGCATGGTAGAGGCCGCGACGTGCTGCTGATGCGCTATCGTGGTACATGGTGGCTGTTTCGTTCCTTAGCATTGTGATTAGTAGTTGGTAAAAAAAAAAAGAATACTGCTGACTCATATGAATTTCACTGCTACATTTCTGTATGTTGCACGTAGTTTGCTGTACTTTCTACTGCTTATGTCTTAAACCGCTTAGACTCCTCACTGCGCTATGTGGATTCTTCCCTGCTTAGAAAATGTGAATATATTGCCATTGTGTGATACTTCTGTTGACACGTATATCCAGTGTGCAAAATCTATGCGCCACTCACCACATCAACGCCTGTCACCATTATCCTTGCCATAGCTGCGCACCAGTTACCGCAACGCAACGGAGTCACAATAGCTTCTTCACGTTACATGTTACTTGGCCGTTTTTTTTCGGCTCCTGTCACGCTGTAGCAACCGGTCCGCAGTTGGGGCTAGGACATTGTCCTGAACATTGGAGACTACGCAACTACAAGGCCGTATACATTTAAGCACTTAGTTAAGCATCTGGTGGTGCGGCGCCATGCACTATTTAATTAATGCCTGCATTTGGTCGTACAGGGACAGCACCCCCGCACTGGCTACCCCGCGCAGAATGTTGGCTCCGCAGCCCTTGAACAGGGAGCGTACGCCCTCCGCAGCCAGAATTTTCTGAAACGCGTCCAGCGACGACTTGTACTTGACAGCCTGGCCTGACGTCATCATCATGCGACGACGAACGGTGTCCAGCGGGTACGCCATGGTCGACGACGCGGCCGTCACCACCCATCCCAGCAGGAACGACGCGGCGAAATTGCCCTCAAGAGGCCCCACCAGCACGACCGGTTTGAGCGAGTCGTAGAGACCAAAGTAGAATCCTCGGTACACGACGATGCCTGCAATAGATGGACCAAATCCACGGTAGAGTCCCACAATACCGTCCGATTTCAGTGTCTTTCGGTACACGTCGATGAGGCCCGAGAACTCGCGCTGCCCACCTTCTTTGCCCACCAGTTTGGCGTCGTTGGCGAGCCGCGTCCGCGCGTAGTCGAGCGAGTACACAAACACAGACGAGGAGGCCCCTGCCATGGCGCCCGACGCCAGATTGGCTGCCAGCCACTTCACGTAGCCCTCGGACTTCTTGTAGCCAAACATCTGCTTGAAGTAATCCTTGAACGCGAAATTGAGAGCCTGAGTGGGAAAGTACCGGATCACATTGGCGGTGTTTCCACGCCATAGTGACAGCGCGCCCTCCTCAGCCACCGACCGCTTGAAACAGTCGATAATACCGTCGTAGCGCCGAGCCAGGCGACCCTGTTTGATCATCTCATCCTGGTTCTGCACCAGAAGCTTAACTCGCTCGATAGGTGCAGCTGCTGTCTTGGATACGGCTGCTGCAACTCCTCCCATGAGGAAGTCTACCATGAAGTCGGACATTTTTAATTAATAAGAGTGGATAGTGAATAAGATAGAAAATAACGAGCTTCTAACTACTGACCCATTGATCTGTACGCGATATATATATAGTATCACTGTTATCTGTGCACGGCACCAAAAAATTTCATTGGAATTCACCATCACTGCTCCTGTGTGACGTTTGAGCATACTGCATATACGGGTGGGCCCGGAGTTAACGCCCACTGAAATTCATCCGATTATGTCCGTAAGCAACCTATTCAAGAGATCCCGCGTCTGAATCCGGCAAAACGCTCGCCATCCTGCGTCTGATTAAGCGCGTCTACGGATATTCCAGGACTGTAAGGAATACCCGCTACGGTTTCTGCCTTATCCGCAACTCCAACCCCACCTTTCGCCGTGCAATTAGGACTTGTCTATTGCTCCTCCCCCTCACCCCCGTCTCCTACCTCCTGAGCCCCCCTACTTCAGCCGTGTCTTTTTTCACCCTAACCAAGCTCACTGCACCCAAACCATGCAACCCTTAACGCTTCGTGGACGGTTAGTTGATTTCTATACCTTCACAAAATGACCCAGGCTCTGACCGCGGTCGACAAGCTCGAGAAGCTGGTCAGAGTCTCGCTGCATAAAAGATGGTCGAAGCAGACGGTATGCTTATGTCGTAGAATGCAATGCTGATATTAGTTCTGCCGCTTGTGCAGCCAATTGCAGGAATCGTCCCCAATTGATGCCAACGATGTTGCCGGTAAGTTAATTTGTTTTGGCCGATCCAAGACCCATGCTAATAACCCAAAAGAATCGATATTCAGAGCTTATTCAGACGTCTCACCGGGTTGTACGGTCGATCCTGTATTTCTCGAGTATTTAGCAGCGCTCGTGTTGGATCCTAAATCTGGAGTCTCGCTGAATGGCCTTCTGACCTATTTGGCTCGACCAACTAAAATCATCGATGGTCCAAAATCCGCTGTCATGTTGATCGCTCTTGGAAAGACGCTGAAACCCCACCGAGAATCTCTGGCTGTTGAAAACTGCATGGCGTCGTTGATCACCTTGGTGGAGGCTGACATGTCAACATCTCCCGAGCAAGCGTCTGCGATTTGTTTTTTCATTGTATCGTTTCTGGCTGGCCGTACTTTGCTAGCAGCTACTGAGTCTGAAAAGAAGGATATATTGCGGTTGAGGCAGGTGCTTTCAAAGCTGGTCGACCAATCGGAGCTGATACAACCCCATTTGCAAGCAGACCTCAAACGACTGCTGCCGGCCTTGACTATTGATCCGCTGTCCTCTTCGATGCTGTCCCCGAACGGAGATGCATTTAAAAGCGAATCCTCTCCACTGCAAAAGTCCAGAGCATCCCGAATGGTGTGGCTTGAAAGCATAGTGTTGTTCTCCGCGCGACCCATTCAAGGCCCTGGTTTTATACGCGATCTGCTAGTTTACTTTGGCGATAACTCGTCGGAGTCAATGATCACCAGTATCATCACTATGGCATTTGACGGTCTCGCAGCTTCTCTGCAGCGCAAAGATATGCCACAGGCGTACGTTAACTCATGGAAGGCGTTTATCGTTAAGCGACTGCCGTTGGTGATAAAAAAACTGGCTACGCTGCAACAGGTGAATTCTACTCGTACTGACTTATTAATTTGCAGACCGTTGACAATGCTAGACAGGGGCACTGTCAACCTGCTGCGTATCTATGGTGGTGGAGACGCTCTGGACGAAATGTTCTCGTCATTTCCATCTACCACCAACGATATTCGTCACGAGTTCCTGCAAGCATGCATCGATCTCGAAATTGTGCATGCGGAATCGCTGAAGCGGAGTCTTGGAGAAGAAGCTAATGTCGTGCAGGACGAATCAAGGTCAGCATATGGCAGGGCGGCGACAGATATGGTGACAGGCCCTGACGGGTCCTTGGTGTCAATCCAAGACTTGTTTCAGCTAGCAGCATCTGAAAATCCCGAGCATGTTTCATATGGTGACAGTATACCAGTGTGGATAGTTAAAATCTATGATGAACTGGATGGATATCGTCAATATGTAATCGCGCGGACGTTTCTGTGGTTCATCCGCGACTGGGAGGGGCCCCACAAAGTTAAGTGTCTGAGCCGGTTTTGCCTGGCGTTTGGCATTTCCAGAGATGCTCTCGGCGCACTGTTTGTACATGTCACACCCGCACAGCTCATCAGCTTGCTGATGAAATACTTGGACGACTTGAAGGACGATGAAGATGAAAACGATTTTCAGGAGTTGTACTCTAACTATGGATGTGTATTTTTATTTATTGAAGAGGTTTACGTCAGGCATCGGTCGACAATAGATCGAGCCGATATAAGCTGGCTGCAGTCCAAACAGAATTTGTCTTTCTGGGCAAAGAGCATCGTCGACGGAAACCGCACGGCATTTCTTCTAGAAGATATGTCTGACGAAAGAAAGGCACTGCTTGGCAGCTGGGTGTCGGCGCTGTTCGACTCAGGAGGTATCAGCGATGATCTGATGCGGTTTGCATCCATCCAGGAGCTGTTCGTGTTGGTCCCAACGATCTTCCAACAGATAATCGTCGCTTGTCAGGCTAGCATAATTGACCGCGACACGCTGAGAGGGGGGCTTGACTACTTTCTTCAGCCATTTCTGCTTCCCACCCTGCTGGGAGCGTTTCGGTTCTTGTGTGATAGTTTATGGAATCCGAAAGACGTTGGCTATGTGATGCGAATCCTTCAACTCCTTATTGCACCTCCTGGAGGATTGTCTGCAGATGCTGCCAACATCCACAAACTAGTTCTATGCATAGTAGCTGGCGAAATCAAGACATCGATTCTGGATATTAAGGTGGCCAACAATATCAAGGAGGCCAGCTCGATTGACCAGTTGTTGAGTCTGCTAGATACTTATATTGGGCCTGGCAGCAAAGTCTCGCCAGAAAGCCTGATGAGTGCCACTAACACAAGTCTTGTAAGTTCGATCAAGGACACCATCAACACACTTGTAGGCTGGACTCAGTCGTTAGATCAGGGTCATATGGTCGGCGTTCCTGCCTATAACTTGCACTGCTTTCCGTTGGCGGTTGACTTGCTTGGAGCACATGCGGTGTTGGATCTGTTGCTCGACGAACTCGAGCTGTCAGACGTACAGGGGTCATTTGAGCACACCTTGGAGCTGGTGGCTGGTCTGGTGGTAACTGTGGAAGGTCTCTGCCAAGGTAGTGACTCGGGGGTCTTGGATCGGTCGATTTTGAGTGCTGTTCTTGACAGCAGTGACGACTACTATGCACAGCACCACTCGCAAAGTAGCAACCGCAATGTCAGCACTGACACGGGAGTGGCAGTTCTTCGCAGGCTACGGGCTCGCGTACGCGCTCTTGCTGAAGCGCATCAACGATACGAGACTGCTATTCCGGTTCTAGATGATGAACCCATCATGGCAGCTTTCACGTCAGTCTTGCCGACGGCTTCTAAGTCTAATTCTCAGGCCATTGGCAATGTTGGCACTAATGTTGGCGCTGAGACTGGCGCAGCTGATGCTCATGCCAATGACGACAACGGGGATGATAACGATATGCAAATGATCGATGAACAAGACGTTATTGGTCACGACCTGCTTGATCCGAATATGGCGATTGGTAGTGACCTCGATCTCGATATAGTGGGTGCCCTGGGCGACGACTTTGACACTGACGAGCAGCTGATGCTCATGGATTTGACTTGATAACGTTCATGCATTCCATGGCTCGGTCAGTTCAGCGTCTGGAGTATCAGCTCGTAACAGCATAAATGCATTATACATATGGTTCCTCCCTCTCAAGGGCTTCTCATGTTGCTTATTCAATTACTACTCTCGATATATCGTAGTCACCACACTTCATGATAGCAGTTCTGTTGTATGTTAATGCGTGCTCTAATTATCCGTCTATGTGCATGTAATATTCCGGGTCTCGGAAAGGGTCCCGCTGAAGATCGCTGCATGCAGTTACATAATTCGCGCAAGCCAAGCATTATTAGACAGCTGCCTATCGATCTGTCGTGACAGACGTCATCTATAAAACGCTCACATTACTTATTCCTCTGTCTATACGCCGACAGCGCAGCCACTATATAACAGTCGCATTTGCAGAGGGATCCTAGTTTGTCTGTTTGTCATACTGCGTTCTCCACAAGGTAGTTTTTTTTTCGCGTATTGTTGGCTGCATCGTCTACTAGTGTTGACGGCAGTGCAAACCTGTCGAGAACTCGCAATTGAAGCCTGGCTCACTGGCTGAATACGACACAGGTCAGGAGTTTTCTTCGTTTTTTGTCTACTTTACAGTGCAATTTGCGTGCGTTGCCAGCTGTGCTCTACAGTGGCGTTACGTCTATTAAATCTGTCTTTCGGTCAAGTTATCGGTTCCGAACTTACCCTTACTTGTAGCAGCTGGATTGTTATCTCACTCTGCCGTCCAGAACGAGCGGTCCGAATTTACTGCTGTTGTTCACAAGTTATATGATGCTGACTGGCTTGACTAGGCGAATATTCACAGCTGATAGTTCCCAGTTGCTCTAACATTGTCCTCTTGGTTCGGTCCAGTTCGCTGGTATGATACGAACTTTAAATAAGCTACGGCCAATTCTCCAGAATCCCATCCAGCGTGCATCGAATCCCGACGACTTCTTCGTTGAGCTGTCAGACCCTCACAGGATATACGCTCCTGGCGAGACTGTCACAGGGTCTGTTGTGCTAGTATTGGCGAAGGCCCAGAAAGTTTCTTACTTGTCATGCTCGCTTCAGGGCGCGATTCTGATCCGCAGCAGTCTGGGCAAAGCGAAGTCTGCCAAGCATGTACTGTTCGAGGATTCTGTACTGCTATGGGGTGAGGAGCCGGTGCCCAATGTGAGTTCCCTGAACTCTAGGAGAAGCAGCGCCAGTGCGTCATCGGTCACCACCGCTGGTTCTGGCACTGCTGGTTCTGGTATCGTTGGCTCCGGCTCCGTTGGTTCTGGCACCGTCGGTTCTGGCACCGTTGGTTCTGGTACCGCTGGTTCTGGCGACTCTGGCTCTCAAGACCCGCTTCCTCGCGGCGAACATGTATTTGCATTTGAATTTAACCTGCCAGAAAAGGGCCTTTTCAACAGCTTGGAGTTTGAGCGGGGCTCTATATCTTACATAATCACGGCTGTCTATCAGAAGGCTGGAAGTTCGACGACAGGTGATGCGCAAAAGGCTCTGTCTCTCATCTGTCCCATAGACGTTGCGTTGCTGCCGACTCCTAAGGTATCGTCGCTCAAAGTAGACGTTCACAAGAAGCGGAAGGGTCACGGGTTGATTTCTGTGGCTGTCAGCACCCCGCAAAAGGGTTACCTTCGTGGAGAGTCGGTTCCTGTCAAGGTGGCTATCAAGCACATCAAGCATGTCAAGAACCTGTCAGGTATAATAACCACGCTATCAAGAATAAGCATAGTTTCCACTGAGGGCTCAGAGATCCAGTCCTTCCGCAAAGACCTAGCACAGACAATATCGCCCTTATACACGGATCCGGCGACATTTACTGCCAGCGTCACAACCAACATTAGAATTCCACCCGACACTTTCCCCACGACGGCTGGCCACAAAGACATATCATTCCAGTATTGCGTGGAGGTGGTTATAGACTTGGCAGGAAAATGGATCGACATTGGGCTCAATGACGGGGTTGGAAGCTCCGGTTCTGTCAAGCCCGGGTTCATTGACACCGACAAGATAAAGCGTGGCAAAGGCGTCGTAGCTCTGTGGAGTGAGATTGTGATTGGAACATATCGCAGTGCGATACAGCACGACCCCAACGATTTTTTGCAGGCGCGACCAAATACAGACTATGACCAGGAAGTATCCATTTCAGCGGTCTCTTCATCTTCGGGATTGGACCCTGCCTCGTTGGCTGCTCGCCTATCTAGGGAATCCTCTGTCGATGTGACTGAACAGCCTATTATGTCCTACGAGGATCATGTTGCAGCTACTGCTGGACTGCCCCTGTCTTTGGCGTCGCCTACTAGTCCTTCTGAGGAAAAAGAGCTACTTCGACATATGGAGGAGGCGCTACTTCCTTCGAGTCCTCCGGTTGCCAATAATGACAACGGCGATAGACAGCCATCAAGCTCATTTTCAGCTCTGAGTATAGAAGATCCCCCGACCGCTCCTTATATTCCAATGGCTCCTGCCTATGCCCAGTCATCGTCGTCGACATCATCGCGGTTGTCTCGGCCAGGGTCGCCTGCTATTGAAGCACATGAGGAAGACAAGCAAGAACTTGAACGTTCAAGGCTTCAGCAGCTGGCAAGTGTCCCAGACGACGAGTATGTCCCAAGATACGAGCAGGTTGCTAATGGCTTGAATGGCGGCAGTGCTATTTTGCCAGACCTGGAGTCATATCAAGCAACTCCATCATCCATCAGCATCGAAGAACCGTCAGCTCCACCTCTAGATCACGTTCATCTAGGATCATGATGAGCTATCTATGGGCTTCTTTCTGCAAAGGCATGAACACCACTAATATTTACTCAGCACGAGCAGCCTGGATTATGAAGTTTACGAAATATTTATATGTATAATAAAATGCACCGCTAATATGGCAGCACCAGGCGTATATTAATTACACTTTCTAAAAACCCACTCTTTTATTTTCTTTTTCATAAAAACACAGCAGTGCATTTATCGAGTAGCAAATGCCTTGGTAACAACTCGCTTAAGGTTGAGCTCAGCCTTTCGCAGCTCATCAGCACTGACCTCCTTGATCTCGAGAGCAGCCAGAGCCTCCGACAGAGCAGCCTCCACACGGTCCTTAGCACCTCGCTTCATCTTGGAGGCCACACCAGGATCGGTGATGGAAGCCTCGATAGACGAAACATAGGACTCAAGGTGCTGCTTGGCCTCGTGTCGCTTAGAGAACGCCTCATCGGCGGACTTGAAATTCTCAGCGTCGCTGATCATCTTCTCAATGTCCTCAGATGAAAGCTTTCCAACAGCGTTGGAGATGGTGATGTTAGCAGAGCGACCAGTGCTCTTCTCAACAGCAGTGACCTTGAGGATACCGTTCGCATCAACCTCGAAGATGGCCTCCAGAACGGGCTCACCAGCCTTCAGAGGTGGAATACCCTTGAGGTCGAACTCACCAAGCAGAGTGTTCTCAGCGCAGTTGACTCGCTCACCCTGGTAAACCGGGAACTGCACAGTGGTCTGGTGGTCGTCCACAGTGGTGAAAGTTCGTCGCTTGATAGTGGGCACAGTGGTGTTTCGAGGCACAACAGGGGCAAAGATGTTGCCCTCCATGGCGACACCGAGAGAAAGAGGCACAACGTCAAGCAGGAGCAGATCCTGAGCCTCCTCAGAGGTGGCCTGGCCAGTGAGGATAGCACCCTGCACAGCAGCACCGTAAGCAACAGCCTCGTCTGGGTTGATGGACTTCTCAAGCTGCTTACCGTCGAAGAAGTCTGACAGCAGCTTCTGGACCTTGGGAATACGGGTGGAACCACCGACAAGCACAACCTCGTCGACCTTGGATTTATCAATACCAGAGTCCTTGAGGACCTGGGCAACGGGGTCCAGAGTGCTCTTGAAAAGCGCGTCGTTCAGAGCCTCGAATCGAGCACGGGTGATGTTGACCGAGAAGTCATCACCCTGGTAAAGCGAGTCGATCTCAGCAGTAGTCTGGGTGACAGAAGAGAGCGATCGCTTAGCACGCTCGGCGGCGGTTCGCAACCGTCGAAGGGCTCGTGCGTCCTCGGAAACATCGTGGCCAGTCTTCTTCTTGAATTCAGCCTTGAAGTGCTCGAGCAAATTGGTGTCGAAGTCCTGACCACCAAGATGGGTATCACCAGCGGTAGCCTTGACGGTGTAAACACCACCCTGGATTTGCAGCAGAGACACATCGAAAGTACCACCACCGAGATCGAAAATCAGCACATGCTTCTCGTCCTCGGTCTTTCCAGCACCAAGACCGTAGGCAATGGCGGCTGCAGTGGGCTCGTTGATGATTCTCAGAACGTTCAGTCCCGAAATGGCACCAGCATCCTTGGTGGCCTGTCGCTGCGAGTCGTTGAAGTAGGCAGGGACCGTGATGACTGCCTTCTCAACCTTCTTGCCGATCTTGGCCTCGGCAATCTCCTTCATCTTGGTCAGCACCATAGACGAGATCTCCTGGGGAGAAAACGTCTTGGTTTCTCCAAGATACGACACCTCAATGAAAGGGTTTCCGCCCTGGTCAACGACCTTGAAGGGCCAGCTCTTAATGTCCTTCTGAACGCTCTCATCAGCAAACCGGCGACCAATCAATCGCTTAGCGTCGAAAACAGTGTTTCTGGGGTTGAGAGCAGCCTGGTTCTTGGCAGCATCTCCAATGAGTCGCTCAGTCTCAGAGAATGCAACAAACGAGGGTGTGACTCGGTTTCCCTGCTCGTTGGCAATGATCTCGACTGCAGAGTCGTAGGTAGCGACACAAGAGTAGGTGGTACCAAGATCAATACCAATAGCACCGGGGAAAGTTCCGTCTCCAGCAGTAGACACTTTCGTTAGTATACTCTGCAAATAACAATCCGTAACGGACTAATCGATGATACTCACTTTTTATTTTTTATAGTGGGATAAAGAAGAAAGGAAAAGTCTTCTGAGCAAAATGCCTGTAGGAGGGTAGTGAAAAAAAAAAATTGAAAATTTGTTTCTGTGGTAACCAAGTCTCGTCCTTACCCCACTTAACTAATGCCTAGAGCACCCTTACTCGAAAGCTATGTATGACTGCGTTGAACTGCGGTATATAGTGAAGAACTGTTCAAAAATTCATTTTTCTAGTGATATTCTTTTCTACCAGCACCTTATACTTCTATTTGCAATTTCAAATAATGCTTGTGTTATTAGGATGCTAGCTATCATATTTGCTTATAGTCGACCGTCTCTTAAACCATCAAGTAAAGATTCAATATCTGGCCCGCTAAAATCGACATTTATCTCGAACAGAGTATCATCCTCATAATCATCACCATCATCATCAAACACAGAGGCATCATATGTGTATCCAAAATCATCTGTCATGTAGCGGGGTCTCGACCTCAGTGGCTGGTATCTATGTCCATGACTTTTATGAGGACATTCAGCTGTCATTTGTTCCAAAAAGTCGAATGTTTGTGTCTGGAGTCGCAACTGTTTCCACACTTGGCTCGGCAGGTTCTCCCAGTCAATCACATTAAGCGAACATCTGGTGTCGTTGGCGATCATGAAATACAGCAGGTACACAACAGAAAGAGTGTATCGAGCGTTGTTCTCGTCGCAAAGCGTTGACAGTTCAGGCAATACCGAGTAGGCGTATCCATTCTTTGACGTTATACGGTCGTACTCGAAGAAGAAATCAGTCAATCCATAATACAGACATTTTAAGGGCACTTCATAAAGGTCATCGTGCAGCCGACAACTGTAGTACAGTACTTCGCTTGCATCGCGAATGTGCTGGAACACCCAAGGATTGCGATAGCTCTGTGGACTAATAGATATGTAAAGCCCTTTTATTATACTGCGGATTGTATCATCACTTCTGATGAATGGCGTCAATCTGAGATCTTCCTCTTCCACCTTTTCATGTACGAAACAGTTCATAATTTCCATTGACTTTATGCGCACTTGCACGTCGTTGCTTCTGGCCATGTGCTGGATCAGTCCACACGCTTTTGGACTGGATTCCGTCATCTTAAATAATACATTCCTTATTTTGTGTTTCATTGCCAGGCTCCCTTCATCGTATAACGTCTCCAACGCATCAACTGGAATGGGTATTTTCGGCTCTTGAACTTCGCTACTTGACCTTTTAATGTTGCGGATTGAAAACCACAATGATCCGGCAATAAATGCTGCTGCTGCAGGTATAGACAATAAACCGAAATCCATTCTTGTTATTAAGCAATAGCATTGTTGTCTATCTACCAGATCCTTATGATCTATGCTGCTGAGTGCAGCAGCAGCAGAGTAGTAGTGATAGGGTTGTATCCCCTTGTAGTTAAGCGGAGTACAGACGACTGCTGCATGCATGCCCTTTAACTTCAGCAAAATGACCCAGGCAGCGCTTCAGGTAAAACTACTTTCGTCTAAAGCAAAAGCACCCACTCGAGGATCTGCTCTTGCTGCTGGATATGACTTGTACAGCAGTGAAGATACAGTGATAAAGGCGAGGGATCGTGCGCTGGTCAAGACAGATATTGCAATTGCTGTTCCCCTAGACACGTACGGTCGCGTCGCACCGCGTAGTGGCCTCGCAGTTAAACATGGCATTAACACTGGGGCTGGTGTGATTGACGCGGACTACCGAGGTGAGGTGCGCGTGCTGCTGTTTAATCATTCTGATGTTGACTTCGTGGTGACTTCTGGCGATCGGATCGCGCAGCTTGTCCTTGAGAAAATAGTTAATCCTGCTGTTGGAGTCGTTGAAGTACTCGACGATACGGAGCGAGGAAGTGGAGGATTTGGCAGCACTGGAACCAATTAAGTGGAGCACAAAATCCAAGTCAAGCTATTGCAAACACTTACAACAATACTGTATGCCAATAATTTAGAAATTATATACATATTATACAGTAGACTTTTAAGACTTTTCCGTCTTTGCTTCCGTCTTTGATCTCGTGCTTGATTCTGTCTTCGGTTCCATGTTGGACTCCGTCTTACGTTCGGCTTGCGATTCCTTCTCGGACACCTGATCCGTCGCCTTTTCTTCATACTGGTTCTTTTCCAGCTCTTTCGCAGGCTCTTCTAGCTGATTTTCAGGCTCATCCAGGATGATGTTGTCGCGGACCTTTATAATATGGCCCGACGCTTCTTCCTCACTGTTCTCATCCTGAATCAACTCCTGCTGCTCCTTCAACACTTCCAACCGCTGCTTGTTGGTTGCCGAATCTGAAGACACCTCCAATTCGGCCTCGTGGTACAACTCCTCAGGGAGCGCACTGAGAACCGCTTGGATACCATCATAGTAAGAGTCCACCCCGTCTGGTTCCCCGTAAGTATAAGCACTACTTAGAATGAGTAAACTTGAAGGTACTTTTTGGTGCAGTCGCAATTCCAACCAAGTAGCAAGATCATCCCGGAGCTTACCTGGAGATATTCCGACAGTCTTAATACCTCTCGAGGCACATGCACTTTGCAACTCTGGCACAGAAAGTGATTCTATGCCTTCGTACTCAATTGCTCTGTCATCGCGCTTGATCTGGCGCATTCGGTGACGAATACTATAGCGCAGCATGACATTCGTACCGTAAGGATTGAGGTTAATATACTTAGCCATTGCTACTAGTTGTGGGCGAGACAGGTTGTCGAGTACGATGTCATCCTTGAACAGCCGTGCTACCGTGATTAGCAATTCGCGGGAGGGATTTTGAACACTCGACTTCACTTGCTTGAAAAAAGTCGCAAACTGCTCCCTCTGCTCAGGTGTCACGACAACTGGGAACACCATACCGCTCTCAGCTACCGTCTGCCTCAAGAATTGTGATACATTTCCTCGTGTCTTACCCAGTTTTTTGGACTTCGCCTCCTTTGCCTTGCCAGATTCATAAGTCGACGGCAGGAGATTGGGAAACAATCGAAGAGCAAACGGCAAGAGCAACTCTGCGAAAGGAACCAGCACAAACATGGCAAAAGGCACCAATCTAATAATATCCTCGATGGTTCTTCGAAGCTGTCGGTTTTCTCTTCTCGTCAGTTCGTATCCCGCTACCATCTTGGCCAGCAGTTTTGTAGACACACGAATCTCGTATCCTAACAGCTTAGTGCCGTCCCAATAGTGTTGTGCTTCATGCTTGACCTTCTCCCATAGAGACTTCTTCTCCTTTACTTTCACAAGAGTGTCCTTCGTTTCTTCTTTCCGCCCACTATCAGCAGTCACCGAAGAGTCCGCTTCGCTCTCCTTGGATTTCGTCTTTTCTGCCTTTGTTGTGTTCCATCTAACCGTTGAAACAGCACCACCTACTACTAAACTTCTGTTCTTCAATGCCAGAGGCCCATATCCTAGGGGACGATAGGGAGCACGTCTGAGTGTAGCGACCGTTCGAGCAGCCAACAAGGTTGTAATTCCCAGATCCGGCCTCACAATTCCTGCCACCAATACACCCCTCCTCATCGGGTTCGCTACCGTATACAATGTCATGGCAACAATCAAAGATCACAGATTTGTCGTCGATTGCTCAAATACTCAGACACTCGTATTAGATAGCTTGCACGGTTAGGATAGGATGTCAACTTTGCCATCCACCAGTAAAGTCCCGATGTTGAGGATATGCCGGCGGTTACTGGCATCTATAGGGTAGCGGTCGATGTTGAAAAAAAAATATGGTATGCAGCTAGAAAAACTCCTGTACATCCAAGTCTGATAATAGACATATTCTTCATGGCAAGAATGGGCAAGCGAAAGTCTTCCAATCTGAAATTATCAGACGAAGAGCGCCCAAAAAAGAGGGCTGTATCTTCTTTGGAGGATCTTGAAAGTGAGGATGATTCTGATTTTGCGGGGCTATCAGACGAAGAAGAAGAGCACAACGAGGAATCCAATGAAGTCACACAAGATGAAGAAGAAGAGGAAGATGATGATGATGACAATGATGATGATGACGATAATGATGGGAATAAGCCAAAACAAAAGCGAATAGGTGAAAATTTGACCGCTCAGGACGTGCAAGTCGCTCGCGAAACTTCGGAATTGTTCAAGTCTAACATCTTTAAGATGCAGATTGATGAGCTGTTGGCAGAACTGGTTGTGAAGGAAAAGAAACGAGAAGCATTGACAAAGTTCTTATTTAGAATTCAAGGTATTTTGAGAGAAATGCCTGCTATACCTGAGTGTACTTTGGCTGGGGCAGAAAAGATGATCAGTCAACAAGACATTAAAATTCCTTTTCCGGATCCTAAGCCATCTGCGGACATCCAGTATAAGTTTAACGCTCCAAAACCCTCAGAAATTAACATGGTGGGAAGTTACGCCCTCAAGACTATTTCTCGTGAGCCAGAAGGGATTTCAGTTGACATGTTTGTATGCATGCCGAAGTCGATGTTCCAGGAGAAGGACTATATCAATTACCGTTACTTCCACAAGCGGGCGTTCTATGTGGCATACTTGGCATCGATAATAGCCAAAAGCGAGCTTCCTGTCAAAATAAAGTATTCATATATGAATGGTGATCCCCTCAGGCCAATCATTCGATTAGAATTGGACAATGAATTGCGATTATCTGGATTTTTCATTAATATTCTCGTGGGAACTGAATCGATTACATTTGATGCTCGGAAACTCGCTCTCGACAGGAATTGTGTGAGAATCAAGGATTCTGATAAACAAGTTCCAACACCCTCATATAATGCTTCCTTGTTATCAGATATGACTTACAGGCCGTACCTGGAATATCTGTTTCTCTCTAAGGAACAGTGTTCTGCTTTCGAGGATGCCTGTAGGCTTGGGCGGTTATGGCTGAGACAACGTGGATTTGGTGCAACGTCTTCAGCAGGTGGCTTTGGCCATTTTGAATGGGCTATACTGATGGCGGCTCTTCTACATGGTGGTGGTGCTAATTCTGGTAATAGGGTATTACTGTCTGGATACAGCAGCTATCAGATGTTTAAAGGGACACTTTCCTTCTTGGCGAAGCAAAATTTAACACAAAGAGCACTTGTTTTCAGTCTGTCTGCTGGTTCGAAGTTAGAAACAAGAGCGACTTCGGGACTTGCTCTCATCTATTGCTCTGATTATTCTCATAACATCTTGTGGAAGATGTCATCGTGGAGTTACGACTTGCTTCGCCACGAGGCTGCTGTAACGTGTGACTTGTTAGCGGACGTTGTCACAGACAGGTTCAGTGCGATATTTCTTCAGAGGCTCATCGTACCTCAGCTGCGTTACGACGTCAATTTCAAAGTGAAATTTCCGTCAAGTGACAAAGAGGCCGAAACATCGGTTAACAAGGTCTTGTATCGTTCCAACAAGCATTACTATACTGAAAAGTTTTGCAGTCTACTTCGAGATGGTCTAGAGAGTAGGTGCTTACAGATCTCTTTTTTGGAGCATACTGGATCGAACGTCAAATCTTGGCCGATAAGCAGAAGAAAGGCTGCTTCTGAGGAGCTGTCTGCTTCAGTCGGTTTGATCTTGAATCCGCAGGAGTGTGAAAAGCTCATCACCCGTGGACCTGACAGCAATGGCTCAGATGCAGCAGATTTCAGAAAGCTATGGGGTGCCAAGGCTGAACTACGACGTTTTCAAGATGGAAGTATCAAGGAGTCAGTGGTCTGGAAGTATCAGCCAACGCGTCCAATTGTACATAGTATTGTGACTTACTTGTTGGATACCCATATAACGGGTTCTGAAGCAGCATTTTCTGACGTGGAGCTTTTGTCGTATCTTCCAACTCAAACCAACGTAGCTGGAGCAGTGGGGAGACCGGCGCACTCAATTGAATTGTTCCAGACAAAGTACTCGTCATTTCAAAAAGCAGCTAACGTGCTTCAGGCGCTTGAGGAAGTCCCTCTTCGAATACGTTCGATAGATCCAACCTCAGCATCGTTACGCTTCTGCAGTATTGATGAACCAGGTTCATATGATCTTTCGACTGATGATGCAATTTCCACGGGGATCATTGAGTTTGAGTCTTCTAGCAGGTGGCCAGATGAGATTAATGCAGTTGAGAAGACGAAGACGGCTTTTTTATTGAAACTGTCTGAAGAAATTAACAAGACTAAACGGGGCTATAGTTCGGTTGTTGGGGTAGAGTCGGGTATTATCCCCGGAGTTGCTGAGAGTGGATTCTTACAGCTTCTTACGCCTGAGGGCTATGTGTTCAAGCTGCGAGTTAAGACGGAACGGGATGAAGTACTCATTGAAAGGTCCTCGTCTGGTGAAGCTCTAAGCATCTACAGACAGCTATATGTGAATGCAATAACCCACAACAGGTTAATCCATACCATGTGCTTGAGATACCCATTCTATTCTGCAACAGTTCGATTGGTGAAATCGTGGTTTAAGTCACATCTGTTGGTTGGGTATATCAAGGAGCAGGTCATTGAGCTGATATCCCTTGTCCCATTTCTGAACTCTTCGCCTTATAATCCTCCGAGCAGCCCAATTTCCGGTTTTTACAGGGTATTGGATTTTTTGGCACAGTGGGATTGGAGAGATGAGCCGATCATTCTAGATTCTGAGAAAGCGGCAGATCTGAGTCGAGATTCGGAAGTTTTTTCCAATTTATCGCTAGTTGAAGGAAACACTATGAATATGGCATTATTCCAGCGACTATCTCATGCTTTTGAACAGCAGAGAAGTCACGATCCCCAGCTGACACAAGCTCCAGTATTCATTGGCACAAAACAGGATGTCACCGGTATCCGATGGTCAGAAATCATTCCAAGGTCAAATGTTGGAGTGGTGGTATATTCGCGAATGATAGCATTAGCTCGTGCGGTGCATCAAATGGTGTCTAACGGAGCAGTAAACCATTCATTAATGTTCACTCCGTCTTTGGCCGAATTTGATTTTGTCGTCAGGTTGCAAAATCCTTCTGCAAGCACTAAATCTCAAAGGAAATACAAAAATTTGCAGGCCTCTCTCGGAATTAGAAATGTTGAGGAGACAATTGAGAAATCAATCAACATCGGACAAGAGTTTTTCGATGATTTGGAAGCTTACTATAGAGATTGTGCATTGTTATTTTACAGTGGCGCTCCAGACGACCGAAGCAATCCTCATCAAGTAATTGCCGGAGTCTGGAAGCAAGACGCCAGTGAACCAAGAAGATTCAAAGTCAATTTAGACTTTTCTACAGTTCCGGTTGGCAAAGATTTGATTCAGATAAACAAACGGGCCATCTTAGAGGAAATCAGGCGACTTGGTGGAGATATCGTCCAAAAAATTGATCATGTATAATAGTAACTATTTATTTCGCAGTCTGAATAGAAATATCGATTGTCGTGCATATTTGCTTTCCTGAATGGTTATAGTAGAGAATATGCATGTTACATAATTAATGACTTTAAGACTTTAATAAATGTATTCAGATATCAAAAAATCTTTCGAAATGCATCGAACATCTTTTCCCCCTTAATAACTTTGCGGTTTAATACAAATAATTAGAATGCCATCGACAGGACATTGTTTTTATATTACAGGCTTGACTTTTTTAGAAGGTAATCTTCTTACCTTTGAATTCAGTTGAAGGTCGACTGGAGAAGCCACCACGGCTGCCACCACGACCACCTCTGGCACCACCTCGCGCTCCGCCACGGGATCCACCACGGCCACCACCACGGCCTCCGCCAAATCCTCCACCAAATCCTCCTCGTCCACCCCTGGGAGCGGGGCTATCACGAGGAGTTGAGAAGTCGAGACGAATAGGTCGTCCAGAATAGTCTGCACCTTGCAAGTTGTCTAGAGCAGCCTGAGCCTCATCAACAGAACCAAATTGAACATATCCAAAGCCCTTTGGCTGCTCAGTTTCAGGGTGGGTTGGAACGCGCACCGAAATAACACTGCCATGCTGACTGAACAGCTCAAACAGCTCATCTCTATTAGCGCTGAAAGAAAGGTTTCCGACAAAAAGGGTATCAGATGCTGGAGAAGTCTGATCTCCAAACCGAGTTGCTCTTGCACTAGCCCTAGCGTTTCCTTGGGGTCTAGAGTTCGAAATGTCCAAGTTAATGGGTCGCCCATCTATCTCACGGCCCTGGTTTGCATCGAGGGCCTTCTGTGCGAGATCTTTGCTTGAGAAGTCGATATAACCGTAACCTCGGCTTCTTCCAGTGTCTCTCTCTGTCATTACCCGTGCACTTACAAATCCCTCCTCTGAGGAAAACTCTCGCGACAACCAGTCGTCATCAATGTTCCATGACAGACGGCCAACGAATAACGTCGCCCCTTCTTGCTCCTCATCAACTTCAGTTTTTTGCTTCTTATAATCAGAGGCACTTCCATCATCAGATGCAACATCAGCTTTACGCTTAGAAGACTTTTCTTCCTCTTGCTTTTCTTCCTCCTCATCGTCAGATTCAGACTCGGACTCAGAATCAGAGTCAGAGCCAGAGTCAGAGCCAGATCCAGAGTCAGAATCCGATCCAGACTCTGAGCTTCCATCAGAGCTGTCATCTGAAGCATCTTGCTTCTCAGACTTTGACAGTACCTTTGAGGAGGTCTTCGATTTGGCGGAGTCCTTGTCAGAATCAGAATCAGAATCAGAATCAGAGTCAGAGTCAGAGTCAGAGTCAGAATCAGAATCAGAATCGTCTGAACTGCTAACAGAGGCGGCCTCTGTCTTCTTTTCGGAGTCGGAGTCAGAATCAGAGTCTGAGTCTGATTCAGAACTAGAACTATCGTCACTATCAGAGCCACCTGCACCTGTGTCCTTGGACGTTTTAACAGCAGTCTCTTGAGAGTTTCCCTCCTCAGTGTCCGAGTCAGAATCAGAATCAGAAGACGAATCTGCAGCATCGGAGCTAGCAGAGTCACTTTCAGAGTCTGACTCAGGCTCAGGTTCCTTCACCTTACTGGACTTCGATTTGGACTTCTTTACTTCCTTCACAGGCAGGTCCTTCTTAGCCACTTCGGCAACGGCAGACTTCTTAGTCTCCTTCCTATCAGCCTTCTTCTCCACCTTGGCACCATTTGTTTTCGCCTTCAAGGCCACATCTTTTTTGCCCGAAGACTGCTTTGTACTGGACTTTGCCATTTTTTTAGTATAATATGAAAGAGAAAAATCGATTAGCAGCAGCAGTACTTTAAAAAAAAAAATTCGAGGGTTAGGCATACTTTTTTCCAAGAAAAAGAAAGTGCTCATAACTGGACAGGAAAATGTCGGGGAATCAAGAAAATCGATGAGATCAACCAAAGCACGATCCTATACAGGAAAATAATAAATGCAATTATCAGACATTTCAAAGTAGGGAATAATAAAATAAAATATATAAACCTCCTCCTCCCGCGATAAGTAGAGATAATAAGATCATAAATAAATATTGTAGGCCACAATTAAAAGGCCTCACCGTCCAGAGAAGGAGTGTCACTGACTCGTCGTCCAACAGGGAGCGTAGCAAATGGTTGTTCTCTACCAGTCATGTCACGTTTGGTATGAGCGCTTTGTAAACGACGACGGATACTGACAATGAATTTCTCAACGATTTGACGATCATCCTCGTCCAAAATATCGTCCTGCTCGTCTGAACCATCCGATTCTAATAGAGCTTCCAGCATCCATACTGCGGTGCCATACGACAATTCGCAACCTTCCAAATCTTCACCTACCTGCTCGTTGACTGCTGCTGCACGAGCCATTTCGAGGGCTCGATCAAATATCAGCTTCTCGGCTGTTATAGCCAGCTTTCTCGCATCCAGTCGATAGCCTGGATGGTGCCTATTAGTAGTAGTATCATGCATCAAGCTAGAACACTTGTCCAAACAGGTTTCAGCAAAGTCGGCTTTTTCAAGAGATTCGTTGTATTTCTCCCTGATCCACTGCACAATGTCGTTTAACTGGGTTGAAGCAGCCGTCGAACTCGTCCACCACGAATCAACCATTTTTATGGCCTTTGAAAGAAGTGACAGAGTCTTTATATACAATACAAGCGCCTCCTGAGCAACCTCTATAGCAATGCGGGGGTTCAACCCATCTTCTCCAAAGTCAGGCACCTCCACATCACGATAACGACCCCGCGTGTGCCTTGGCAGCAACTGCGAATACTTTACCTCTGCAAACAGATTGACGACTTTTGCCTTCGTGGCTAGATCTTCAAGCTGCTGGATGAGGTTGCGCTCGTCCGGTTCTATGGAACTCGGCAAGACTCGCTGTTGGGAGAACTGAGGAGGAGACACAGAGGTAGCGCTTCCGTAGCCGTCCACTCGAGTGCCGAACAAGCGCGCAGATGCCATGGTAAGAGCTCTTGAGAGAGCGTTGGTCGGTGAAGTTCCGTATCCGATAGAGAGTCTTCTTTCTTTCTGCGCAGCAGCACTTTGAGTGACCACCCTGATTGGACTGACTGGCTTGTTGATGGCGTCGGCTAGCGCATTAACCTCCACTGTCCGCTTCTCGACCACCACATATTCATGCTCAACAGACCTTTCATCGGATGGTATCCTAGAAATTGTAGTATTCGGTATTAGACTTGGGCTTGCATTTGAACTCGAATTTGCATTTGCAGTGGCATTGTTATTAAGATTAGCATTTGCCTTCGTATTTGCATTTGCATTCGCAGCGTTCTGGGTCATCACACCGCCACCACCGGCATGGAGCCACAGCGAGGATCCCGGAGATGGAGAGGCAGTATTCGAGATATGGCCCTCATTTCGGCGGATTTCCATGACTGGAGAGATAGTCTTCTGTGGAGACGTTCCAGACATGGCAGCCACGTGACGAACACCAGCGTCCTCTATAATGACTCGCGTATTGGCCGGGTTGATTGAAGGCGAGACAGGTGACGAAGAGGCTGACGACGAGGCTGACGACGTCAGAGCTGCCGGGGAAGTTGCTATGTCGTTAGTAGTGGTATCATCATGGCCGTCGTGACGGTCGCTGCCGTTGTAGGTGTCATCGTCGTCGTTGAGATTCGCCTGCACGTACTCAGAAATAAATAAGTTTTCGTTGAGCTTCGACTGGTCCAGTGGTCTGTGCGCAGTCGTCTGGTCGTCGTCAGCGGCAACCTTGAGGACCGGGCTGTCGAAAAACTCCTCAAAACCAATGCGGTTGGTGGGGGCCTGCTTGAGCAGCGAGCAGATCAGCTTGCGGATGTCTTCCGAGCATTGGCAGTTGTCCGGGAACCGGATCACGTCCTGGTGCCGCTGGATCTTCTTGAGCAGCTCGACGTGGTTATTGGCTTGGAACGGCGGCTTGCCTACCACCATTTCATAAATAACCGCTCCCACTGACCACAGGTCGGCTTTGGCGTTGTACTTCTGGCCGCTCAGAATCTCAGGTGCCATGTAGAGCGGAGACCCACACAGAGTGTCTGCCATGGATGTGCTGGGCAGGAACCGCGCAAACCCAAAATCCGCCAGCTTGAGAACTGGCAGTTCCCAGTAGCCCGAGTAGCCCAGCACAGCAGCATCCTGCAGGGACTTCGCCGGTGGGCACAGCAGCAGATTCTGAGGCTTGATGTCGCGGTGCACCAGGTTGTTCTCCCTCAGAAACTGCAGGGCACTGGCAAGTTGGCTCAGAAAGTGTCGCGTCAGGTCCTCGTGGAGGCCCCTATGCGAGGGTGGCGGGTACCGCTCAAACAGCGACGCCACCAGCGGTAGCGACTTGATGAGCTTGTCCCTATTGCGGATGAAGTACGACAGATCACCTAGCGAGCAGTACTCCATCACCAGGTAAAAGTAGCGGTCGCTGCGCAAGTAGTCAAGCAGGCCCACCACATGCGGGTGCTGGAGCTTCCTGAGAATAGAGATCTCGGACTCCATGTTGTCGAGCAGCTTCTTGGACAGGCTTCTTCGTGACACGGCCTTGACAGCCACTCCTGCCCCTGACGCTTCATGATGGCCCTTGTACACGACAGCAAAGCTCCCACGGCCGATCTCGGTCCCGATGTTATAGCCGCTGATATGGTGGCCATCCGGGCCTCTCCCAGCACCAGACATCTGTGCTACAGCCTACGGGATGTGCGTGCTGACAAACGACAACGCTAACTGATAGTCACTGCCACCAGCGCAGGTAACAATAAAGTGCCGGTCGTCCCAGTGCTGACAAGGTGATTTCACAAAAACAATCCACCAGAAAAGTAAACGGGGTCTCTTCAGTGGACTGGAAACCACAAACAAATAAACAAATGGAAGATCCAAGCGCGTGTTGCTATACTCACTACCACCAGTCGGCTAAAACAGATGATAGTCAGGAAGTACAGTACTAAGTGATGGCTGCTGATAATGACCCATATCGGCGTGGGTAGGGGTGCCACCTGGATTGACTATTCTGGCGATAATGGCCGGTCCAGTGACCCAGCCTAAGAAGGAAGGGTGAAAATGCCATGTCCCAACTGAGGGACGCGTCGCTGGGGGTTACTAGCGGGGGGATAGAACCCACCGGCGGTGGCCGACTGGCCGTCAGCCTGCACATGGTACGGCTGCGTAGAGAGACCTGCGATGAGATGCGTTGCCAACTGTGGAGACGCGGGAGCAGTGTGCAGTATTTTAGTCGGCACCGCTCGTAGAGAAAGATGGGATGACTACAAGGTAAGAAGAAAAGTGCTAGTTGTTTCACCATGGCTATGCATCAGATATGGCTATTCTATTATTCTATTATTGTTCTTGCTTTACACACAGTGCTCGCAAGCGACTGCAATGTGTACATATATAGATTGGTGTCGGGGTGCTGTGCTCACGGAGATAGGTTTTCCGCAGCGGGTTTGATAAGGGCTGCTGCTGAAGGGGCTGCTGCTGCTGAAGGGGCTGCTGCATCTCTACCCCCTGAAAACGGCGGACGGACATCGTAATCCATATATCCCTCTCTCATGGTAGTATCCTCGTCCAGCTGTGCAGCAGATGCCACAGTGCGGTGGAGCCGCGGATACGGGCTAGTGCCATGTATATGTACGGAAATGCACTTGGTTAACACTGTCTCGTAATGGGGCTCGGATACTGATGGAGCATAGACGCGATTACCAAAATGTGACTACTCGAAGCTGACGCGATTACGTGAGAAGATGATCGGAGCAGACGGGAGGTGAGTCAGGTATTTGGGCTGGATGACTGAGAAATACCCGATGTGTCTGCCCCACTGACGCCCTCGTACGCCCACCGAAGCCGCCAGGGCCCGGCGATAGTCTGCAGCGACACACGAGCACCGTAAAACGGGCACAGCGATGGGTAGGCATAAATTGGTAGTGGGCGCTTATTGTTCGTGAATCCGCTGATGTACGATTGTATGCTTGTGCTTGTCGCCGCAGTGAAATGCACACGATAGGTACTGCTGCTGCTGCGTGCGTGGGCGTGCTGTGAAAGCAGCGAACGGCGCTGTGGTGTGATGTACTGTAGTGCGGTGCGGTGCGGTGCGGTTCGGTGCGGTGCAGAACCAGTTGTGCCTGTGTCTTACTCAATCTATTTCCAAATACAAACCATTTACACAACTGCATCGCAAATAATAATAATTAGTCCAAAAGCGTTTTGTTTTTTTGCATGGCATCGCCATCGCACATAAAGTACATGGATTAAATTTTTCTCTTTTTGGATCGGGCTGTCCTAGAACGGGACGTCTTCTTGGGCGGGTCCTCATCATCGTGGCTAGCAGCATGCAGATCGCCATCACCACCCTTGGCGTGGATCCGAAGATGCTGCGCCAGATTGTCCGATCGGGAAAATCGCTTTCCACATTCCTGGCACTCGAACGGTCGCTCGCCCGTGTGTAGCGACCGATAGTGCCGCTTGAGATGCTCCTGGCGCCTGAAGTGCCGGTCGCAGCTGTCGCACACAAACCTCTTGGAGCTGTCCACCACTGCTGACGGCTTGCGCCCCCGCCCACGACCACCGGCCGTCTTGGCAACCACCTGCCCCTGCTCACTTGCAGATCCGTCCGACGATATCTGCATGCTGCTGTCGCTCTCATTGACAGCAGCATCGGCAGTCGCTACTGCAGGGCTGTCACTGCTGGAGTCATCATTCTCGTAAGCGCCATCTTTAGCAGCCAGCGACGCCATGTCTTCGTCCACAGTGGCGTCTGAGTCAAGCACAGACTCCAGTGGCACCACCACCAGCGACCTCGACCGGCGTGCGGTTTTGAGGGGTTGTCTGCGTCGCTTGGGGGCGTCCGACCTAGCTCGTCGCTTGCGCTTAGGGGTTGACTTGTGAACAAACAGCTGTGAACTGAGCTGTGAACTAATCTGCGAGTGCACACTGCTAAGGCTGCTATCTGCAAGCTGGTCTGCCAGATGAGCGCTCATGGTATCCGCCATGGTGTCGGTGGGGATCTGTTCAGCCAGCTGCTGGTCGGCGAGCTCGTCTGAGACCATCTGGTCTGCCACAGCAGCCGCGATATCGACATGGCGAAGCGGCGACGAGGCGATGGACGAGATGTAGTCGTCAGAGTCGGTGTGGTATGACACGTTGGTTGACGACAGCGCCAATGCTCGCGGATCGCAGAACGAGGGCGAGTTATCATCAACAAACGCAGACGCCAGCACCTGTGGTGGAGCCACAGCAACAGGTGGTTCATGTTGATACAGAGACTGGTGTGCTGGCTCGAGCGTATAGTTGGGCTCGTCCATCACCTCGTCCATTGAGTCGTCTGCCACTACCTCTTTGGCAGCACTGAGGGCCTGCCCTGCGGGGAACATCGCCAGCGGGTCCTGCTGATAGTGGGCGGGAGAATCCGACAGGTCAATTCCAAGTCCAACGTGACTGGTATTCTGGACGTGTTGGACGTAGTAGTTGACCACACCGCTCGACAAGGGTGTGTTCTGGTGCTGGTGGTGGAGATGGTGTTGCTGTTGCTGTTGCTGTTGCTGGTATTGCCCGTGACTCCGGTATTCGTTGCTGTCCTGGTGGTGTTGTCGAAAGTCCTGGTTATTTTGGCCCAGCTGGTAGTCGTGGTTAACACGCGGTTCGTGCTGGTGGTGGTGTGACTGCTCCTGGGGGAGCTGCTGGTGGTAGCGCTGCTGCGATGCCGGCAGATAGCTGTAGGAAGGAGTGACTGGTGAAGCGCTTGCCGGAGATAGCGAGTCGTCGTCCACCGAATGCTGAAGAATGGGTGGAGACAGCAGCGGATCGCGCACCTCGTGGTACATGTGATGGCCCATGTGGGCACCTTCGTGGGCCACCTGCTGGTTCTCTATAAAGTGCCCCTCTCGTCCGTGATGCGCTGCGTGCAGATTCGCTTGCAGCTGTCCGTGCTGAAGTCCCTGAAAGTGTCCTGGAAGAGGTCCGTGATGAAGGTTTGGCTGCACGAGCTGCCCCTGCTGATGGTGTACGATGGCAGGTAGCGGTCTAGACTGGTGGGCTGCTGTCTGGAAGTTCCAGCCATCCACCGCTAGCAGCTCGTCGTGCTTGACAGACTGGTAGTCATAGTCATCCTGATATGCCATTGAGTGCGGTGGGGCCATCACAGACACCGTCAAGAGCTGGGGATGCGCCATTGCTGTCGAGAATCAAAATGCAAGAATACTAAAAGAGCGTGATGAAGGAAGGTGGTGGTGATGGTTGTTGGTGGGCGAGCTTTTTGTGATGTCACGACCAAACAGCGTCACAGAGTATCAATATTATATTGCACCACAATTGACGACCACGACCAAAATAATAATAATAATAATTTGCCAGGCTCTGACACAGACACAGACACAGTGCTAATGGCAGCGGTGGTCAGTTGCAAAACGACTCCTCAGTCAAACGCCAGGTGAGTGGAGCGCATGCCGGTGCACACGTCCATCTATATATAGCGAAGCGAGATCCATGTGAGTAGATAACACGCTGGGTGCGACATGCTGTGACAGTTGCCTAAAAGTCATGTTGATCAAATCCAGGTAGTCAAGGTACAGAAAACCTCCAGAGCCAGGGCACGGGTGGACTAATGCAATGCGCGGGATTGCATTGGGCAGTGATGGGACGGGGGGCGATCGGCGCGCCAAAAGCAACTCCAACGGCCATGCGTGGTGTCTATACGGCAGCAAAAGCAACGAGGCCAGATAAGCGCGCTGCCAGATAGACCGGAGGTTTCAAAAGCAAAATGGGGCACTGGGGCACCGCTGAAAAAAAATGCCAAAAGCAACTATGAAACAGCTGGGATTTCAGTTTCCTTGATCTGGCAGGGGGCAATTGCCTCATCAAGCAGCTGCTGCTGCTCGAAAGTCCACATCTCCGTCACTGCTGCCACCTTTTTTACTGCGCAGTACTACTGTACAATACCTCTGCCAATCGCTCCCACTGCCAGTCCCCCCAAGGGTAGCCACAACCGTAGTCACCGCCAGTAGATCATCGCCTCGGTCAATTGTCGCACGCAGCCCGCTGCCAAACCGCGAAGATGCGCGCATCTACCTCAATTGATCCGGTAGATGTGCCCCCTCCACAGTGCTAAGGTGCTGCCAGTGGTGCTGCTTGCCTGCTTTGTGCTGGTGGGCAAACAGTGGGCAGTTGGCATCTGTTGCTGCCACTGCACTCCGCTGTCTCATGCGGTGCTGCTGTACTGGCTGCTACTGTCAATTGTCCGATACGAATGGCTGCTAACCACCGCGCGACCCCTGAATGCGACGTGCTTTGGCCTGCTTCAAACTGCTTACACCTGCTTTGACGTGAAGTCCCAAGCAGGGTAAAGACAATGCCTCGTAGTGCCACTGCATTTACTGCCAGCTGCGGGCGGCGTTTTACATAGTAGGTAGCGAGCCGTTAGGATCAGCCGTTAGTTAGCGCGGACCGTTGGCACCGACCCTTGGCGTCAATACAGCCGGTGAACCCGGTAGGAGGTGTCAATTGGCACTGCCTCACCATCACCGAGTACATCCCGAGCAGCCGTCTAACCCACAGTTGGGCGGCCCACCCCCCCGGCTATAGCCTGATCCACGCCAGGACCCACAATCCAGTCAAAGTGGCCCGGCTGCTCCACTCAGTTTAACCTCCTACATTATGCACCAACCCTACCCGCTCCAGCCACTGTAGGCGGTCGGACGCGGAACAGTGCAGCAGCCGGCTGTTACGCTAGTTCGGTTTCAGTATGTGAGCCCTAGCCCGGAGCATCCACCTGTAGGGGAGATCAACGGCCTACAGTAAAATATCACCACCAGAGGATCGATGGCGATTGGCGGCACGACGGGCCAATTGGGTGCTTTTGGGTGCCTCGCGTACCCCACCAGCTAGTTCAATGACCCTATGACGTTCTGGCGGAGACATTTCGCGTTTTGGATGGCCCTCGCGCGCTGTTAGCCACTGAGACATCCCACGTCATAGCATGTCAACGGTTTCCCGCACTTGCATGGTCGGTAGCGCATCGGGAGCCTGCTTGGCTAGGGCCTTTTGGACTGCCTCAATCGCGCTAGCGCGCCAGATCTGTGATCGCCACCGCACAACGCATGACATGCATGTAGCCTTACTGCTGTGCCGTCCAGCACCAGGTCCCAAGCGCACTCACTGGGACCCACTTGACCTGCTCTGTACACACGGCGTCAGCACCCTACACGCGTGGTCTGTCCACGTCGTGCCGTCGGGTCCTGTATACGGTGCCCCCGCATATGTGGCTGTAAAGATGAGGGCGCTCCTTCTTAGCAGCCAGCCGACCCGCATATGGTTCGTTGACATCTTCGCAGTCGGACCGGGCTGAAAGCCGACACTAGAACCAACGGACGGCATTGGGCACTGACACTGGCGGCCAATTGGCTTCCATGTGCTGCTCAACCTCTGCTGCTGCTGCTGCTGCTGCTGCGTCCTGTGGTATCATGACACCCCAGCCCCGCGAACCGATATTCAGAGTGAGCCCACTGTGAGCCACAGATAAAAATACACTGACTACACACTCACATTTCCATAGCCCCATCTGGCCCATAACCCCACTATTCTGTTTGCTGTGAACCGGAATGCCCCACTACACTGGTTCCACAGCCGCTTACCTACCAACGGTCATCACTACTACTTGTGTACCGATCTTCGTCTTCTCATCTACGAGGATCTTGCCCGTAACTAGCGACTGACCTTGAATTTTTTTTTCTCTTTGGTTTTTTCTGGCAGTAATCGACCCTCTCCACTCGATATGCACACTGCTTGCAACATGCAAGGTGTGCTAGCGGCACGCAGGGAGGATCGCCATATGTCAAGACTGTGTGCGCATGCAATTTACATCCAAACCAAAATGGCATTGCCAAATCGGGCACCCTACCGTTTTAGGCAATCGGTCGAGGGTGGTGTCAGATCTCCGTCTGTGGGCCAGTTTCAGGTTCTCTACAAAATTTTGCAGTGGTGAAACATTCTACAGGCGGTATGCCAGGGTCCTTAACGAGACAATTTGGCCGTGCACCGCTCGGAAAGTTAGTGGATGGTTGCTAGTCAATGGCGGGCCTTGAGGTTTCGGAGTCGTCCGCCCACTTTTGTGAGCGGTGGCTGCCATCATGCGTCCCATCTCCACTATTTTTGTTGTTTTTTTTCCGACGTTTTAATTGTGCCCTGTCGACGATTACGACAAGCACAAACACTCTGTCATGTACAACACACTACGCAATGCGTGGCCTAAGTGGTCCCAATTGCTTAATGGGCATATTTTTTGCTTTTACTTTTTATAGATTCCGTTTTTTTCGTTTTTTTGTTTTTATTTTTATGTGATTTGGCTGGTTTCTTTTTACATGCTGCCTGTTAAGATATTTTTCTGCCCTTTTTTTGGCTCCAATGGGCTGTCTTCGGCTGTATTTGGCCTTGTCGCACTTCGGCGATCCTTCTCTGATATCATAGATGGCTCTGGATGGCTGGCTGGCACTGCTGTTACCCGTTGATGGATGGGGCTCAATGTGGCTACATATACGGTTGCCGGCTAAAACGGTGAAACGTCACGTACGTGATAATCATAACAAACCATCAATCAAAATCTTTCACGATCATCAACTAGCTGCAAGAATTTTTTTTTTACTTCTGTTGTCCAGCCTCGGTATCTGTCGGGAAAATAAATGCATTTCACCATGCTCTCAGTGCCCCCAAACGAAACAGGCAGCAGTATAGCCCCCAACCCACCTCCTAGTTGCAGGTGGCCGCCAGACTCCACTCACGACCCACATTTATATTATTTATCTTTTGTAGTGGCCGACGGGGCTGGCTAGCCGACGGGGCTGGCTGCCGTTGTGATCTTCTTCGAGCTGACAGCTAACGCTCACCCTAATGATTAACCTTATTTGATAGATTAGGCATTGCCGATCACGGATTCATCATTAGTCCGCCGCGCATATCATGCCGGCGACAAGTCAATCCGACTACGTCTGCAACTCAGCTCACTCTGTTCATCTGTCATTTGCCCGGTAATTCAGGTCGTGTGTCGGGCAGCCCTCGCAGCTACATGAATCTCCGCACTGGCACTGGCCAGGAATTACACAAGACGCACTGTAATACACGTCATAAAAGTCTGCGGTGCCTGCACCATGCGAAATGTCGGCCAGAACCTGATTGGTGTCCAGAAGGCGCTGCAGCGCCTCCATTTCGTCCTCGTCGGGTCCGCTGGCTTGGCTGCTGCCCACGATGTCACTGCCATGCACCCCTGTCAGCACGCCATCGTGCTCGATTTTCATTCCTGCTGCTGCTGCTGCCACCTCGGCCCCACTGAAGTACTCGTGCGCCTCAAGCCCCAATTCCGCAAAAACGGCTCCATCCATGTCCATCGGAGCGATGATGAGCGGCAGTCTATCGTTGGCACGTCCATTGCATCCTATCTGGGAGGAATTCCCGCTGTGGCCTACTGCAGACATGCCGGTGGCCGTATTATGACCGATGCAATGCGCTCTCATGCTGGCCGCCTCGCTCAGACTAGTGCTGCTCGACATGCTGCTGCCGCTTCTGCTCCTGCTTATGCTGCTGCTGCCGTCGTTGTTTCGGGTGCTGCTGCCCATGCTGCTACCACTACTACTGCTGCTGCTACTACTGCTGTTGCCGTTGCTGCCGCTGCTGTTGCTACTTTCTCCACTGTTCATGAGGGCTTGCTGCTGCACGAGCATGTCCATGCCACCCATTCCAGCCATGCTGTTGTTCTGTGTACCCATAAATGCCTTAGTATCTGAAAGGCCGCCTCCTTCGTGGCCCACCATATGCAATATGCCAATATCGAGGTCATCATTACCTGTTATTAGGCAGTCATTTTCAATATCAGGCTTGATAGCCCGTCGATATAGCCCGTTCCCTACAGGTATGTACACGTAGTCGTGTTCCATATCGGTTTTGATGCTCGCCATGTTTTGCATGGCACCCGATATCCGCAGTCCTTCGACCTTTATATCTGTGTTGGCGGCAGTTCGGAGCTTTAATCTTGGCTGCTTCTTCTGCACCCTGTGGACCGAGTCAGGAGGCAATATTGGCGTGTTGACCACTTTAATCACGCCTCCTCGGGTGTCGACGTACTGCTTGGAGTGCCTTCCTGGCTCGATGGTGATGACGTCCTTCTGATCCTTGGCGTCTGCGTCTGCGCATGTGCACTCGCCGTCACCAGAGCTGCAATCTTCTCCTCCACATTCGCAGCCACCGTTCATAGGCGCGTTCAGCTCGAGCACATCATCTTCAATCTCCTTGCTTGGAGACACGTCAGGAAGAATTGCAAGTCGAGCTGCAGCGCTCACAGCTGGTCGGCCTCTCTTGCGGACCAGCAGCAGTGGCCTATCCTTATGCTCGCACGTGGACGACCGGTGCCCTCTGATGCAGTTGAGACTGTGTTAGAGCGCTGTTGCCATGGGCACTTACCAGGCGTATTTCTCGCCTTCGTATACGATCATGACCACTGTATAGGTTTAATAATGCTCATATAGCGTCTCTCAGTATAGGTCAGAGCCACAATGTGTGCGCAAATTTCCCGGAGAAGAAGCCGCTGGCGCGATGCGGCTGATACGATTGATTAGATAAGATCGAGTGCACGTCTGTGGCCATCTAACTCAACTGAGAGCGTATCTCGCTTGGATGCGCCATCTCTGCACATCCTTTTGCCAAAAATGGCCAGCTTATTAAACGGTGACACATTGCCATGCTGCTCATAAGATTACTGTGAAAATTTTGCTGCTGTAGTTTCCGCTTCAAACGCCGGATATGCAATTATTGCTCCGTCAGAGTTGCACGTTGCAGCTCAAACAACGCGCAACTCGCTCCTACCTTAATCACACAGCTTGCGTAACTGAAGGAGCACTTCACCGTAAAATAAGCGTCCGGTATATCTACTAGACTTGGGACAGCTGATTACGCCGCCAACGAGACTACAGCTGACTTCTCTGCATAGTTCATGCAAGGTCCTTATGCACTCCGCAAAATCGCTCAGTCAACTAAGAATTATGCCGGTTAGTGACAAGCGTAGTTGCTAGTGAGTACCAACTTGGTCCATACACTTTAGATTTGACTAGCGTCTTTGGACTGTTGGCTGATTCACAAAATCAGTTCTGTGTCTTAGATAATGACTGACATTCCACTTGCAGATTCTAAGCGCAATTATGGTATGCATAAGCACTAGCTCTACAGATATATAATCTCGATCTTTTTCAACAATGCTTTGTCATGCCTGAAGCTCCGATCATTAATATGCGCAAAAATGCCCTTGATAGTCATAGCTTACCACATCCAATATCACTAGTATTAAATACTTGGGCTTTCTGCATAAGATGTCACTATATGTATATCAGTAGCTTTGGGTATAAGGCATCGTTGTCGAACTACGTAGCAGTTGCTAGCAGTACTACGGAACCTGAAGGGCTGTCCATTTTGCCTGTTCCTGCTGCCTGTTTGTGCTGCCTGTTTGCGCTGCCATTACGGTTTGCGACTCCGGCCTGCTGCAGCAGCTGCTGTGCCGTTGACTAAGTCAATGTAATGTAAAAAAAGAAGAAACTGTGACTTACACTGTTCAATTGAGAATTGAATTAATCGAATAAAAGACTTCTCACCTAAGCGTACTACAGCGCTGGGCTCCGACGATTCGAAAAATGGACTGGACTACTAAGGTATTAGGGTGCAGCTAGAGCTTTACAGGCATTGCCGCTGCCAATCAAAAAATCCGGTCTGTAACATATAACTTAATTCTTTCAACTTTAGCATTGGTTAATCTATGGATTGAGTGATCGTTCGCACAATACGTAGAAGTTAGATAATATATTCCGAGGTGAAACGAGGCCGGGGGGGTTGCGCGTTCGCCGTTAGCCGTAATCTGTGTCCGTTGGGAAGAAAGGCTAGGGCCTATATATAGGGCAGAATATTCGATACTCCCATGTTGCCATATTGACGAATACAATGGCACCGTCAAAGAACTCCACCGCTGCAAAGCGACTCATGACCGAGTATAGACAGCTCATCAACGACCCTCCAGAAGGAATTTCTGCTGGTCCAGTAGACGAAGACAACTTCTTCGAATGGGAGTGCCTCATCCAGGGTCCCGAAGATACCCCATATGAAGGCGGCCTTTTTCCTGCGTCACTGTCTTTTCCTGACGACTATCCGCTTAGCCCACCAACCATGCAATTCACTATGCCGATATTCCACCCTAATGGTAAGTTTGATGCCTGTTGAACCTATTTTAACGACAGTGTTTAAGGACGGTAAGGTATGCATCTCGATTCTGCACCCTCCTGGGGACGACCCCAACATGTACGAATCGGCGTCTGAGCGCTGGAGCCCAATCCAGAGCGTCGAGAAGATTCTTATATCTGTGATGAGCATGCTCGCAGAGCCTAATGACGAAAGTGGGGCGAATGTGGATGCAAGCGTAAGTTAAGATACTTGGGTACAAGGTTGTTTATTAACATCAGAAAATGTGGAGAGAAGACCGCGAACAGTTCAAGAGGATTGTACGCAAACAAGTCCATGAGACTTTGGGTCTATAGATGGAATAGCATATATAAATATTGGCCGATGGAGGGCTACTCGCTGATGGTGACCGCCGCAGTTGATTCATTCAAATCGTCAGTCGCATCTTCAATGCCCTCTTCGTCCTCGGGCTCGATAGAAAATTTTTCAAGCAAATAATGAATAACTTCTTCGTTCTCCTTAACTTCTGCTTCGTAGAATGCATCGTGTCCCGCCCTGTTCGCTATAAAGGGGTCGGCTCCGTTCTCGCAGAGCAGCTTGACGACCTCCAAGTGATTATTCAGTGCAGCCCAATTGAGAGCAGTATTTCCAGAATAATTTTTGGTATTCACAAATTTCGTGACATTCTCTTTTGGAACTTTTGATATAAGCCATCTGGCGACTTCAGTATGGCCATTCCCAGCGGCCATATGCAGAGGGCCCGCAAAATCTGAATGGCATTGTTGATCCAGTATCCACTCGCCTATATCTACTCCTATTTCGAGCCCATCGACGTATTCCTTCACACTTTCAACGTCACCTTCTCGGCACAGGAAAATAAAGTCCTCTACTTCTTCTTCACTTGGCTGGCTTCTAACCTCTTTGTCCATATTATTATTGTTTTGGGGTGAAAAATAAATTTAATAATTAATTAGCCTCACCTGCTGCTGTTCGACCTCTATATCTATGCAGCGTAAAGTCAACATGCTTTGATAATCTTTTCTAGCATCTCTTGCTTTACTCATAGCTGTAAGATCTAAAAAATCAGCGTCGATAATCGAGAACGCTAGGCAAGGATATGAGGTAGGATGGGCAACAGTGGTAATATGTCACGGCAGCAGCAGCTCGACATTGTCTTCAAGAATGCGCAGGATTGGCTCGATCATGGGCTACCTGCGCCTGACCGCATCGAAAAGCTATCTAAAGCACTTAATTCCAGTGAGGATAGGTCTCTTGTGATAGGTCAAGCGCTACGGTATGTGATGGACATACAAGCAGAGTCGGTGACAGTCTCATCATCAGAACAAGCAAGTAGCCCGGACATGCTGTCGATTTCGTTGCATGATATGAAAACGCTGAATGGCCTCATGAACCTCATAATCATAGAGGGAATATATCCCTGTCTCTCCAACGGAGTAGGAATTCCACTGGAACTGCGGATGAAGCAAGTGAAGATTGGTTTTGGGACGTCTGGTGATTCCATAGACCTTGAGAAAAGGTACAGTCTTCTTATGTTGATAGTGTCTACGCTTGACAAAGTACTGGACAAGCAAGGCGACGCCAAAGATATCATATTACTTGGTCCTTACACGGGGGATCTAATCGTGGCTGCTTCTCAGCTAGCATTTGATCCAGACTTTGCTACATTAGCTGCCGACACTATGCCTGTTACTTACTATTCCAGAATGATCGAGCGAATTTCGACATACTCTTTGTACTCTTATTTACCATCGATGTTGCGACCCAACAGTCCAAAGTGGTTTTCAAGGTCTGTGGCTGAACAGCTAGCCCAGCTTCCTATGAGCAGGCCGAAAGATGGTGTAAAATCACTCATAGAATTCACAGGAGGTCTCAGAGAGGACGAGCAGGTCTCTGTTTCCAAGCTTGGCCATGCAATTCGGCTTTTAAAGACTGTACCACGGAACTGTAATCCTCAGGAATTTTGGGCAGCACTTGGTACTCAGTTTTTTGAAATACTTTCACTGCCTATTACTACGAGTTCGCGGGAAAATCTAGTTGCCGCTACTGTTCATATTGTGTACTCGCTATTTGAACAAAGACAGGAAACAGTTGCTGAATTACAAAACATTATAGCTAGAAAGTTCAATCCGCCCACTCTTGAAACATCTGAAACAGAATTGGACAAGTCTCTTTCTGTCCTTGGATCACTTTTGAAAGATGCGAGCCATCCGACTTTTTTTCAAGGCATTGGAAGTCAGATTGCAGTATCTCTGTGGTTTCTACTGTGCTTCTTGTCGAAGACAAAGCGTTCGACTGATGTTGTTATGGATCTATTGGCATCATTGGTCAATATTAGTGGTGAGCACAGGCTACTGGAAGAACTCATCAAAAGATTTTTGGTCGACGGACAGGGTGGAATTGATGGACAATGGATATATGGGGCTGGTGGAAATGGCGGAGTGGAAATTAGGAAGATGCCATCGTCACTGGGTGGATCATCAGACATATTTGAACATTTAGATTCTAGGCTGGCCCTTTTTTCGAAGCTCGCAACTCAGGTGGACGATTCCGTCGTCAGCAGCACTTTCGTGTCTATAATAAGGAGATGGTTGACTTTACGCCATGATCAGTCTCTGGAGTTAACGTCGGACCCATTTCGAGCACTCGTTGATGTTCAACTAATTCAAAAAATCTCAGAAGACCATAAACAAAAGCTTCTGAAATCTTCACGGGAAATAATCGAGATTATTGTTGCGGTGATCAACGAGTACATATCGACGGAGGAGACCGCCAGCGCTCAGAAAATGTCGATGTTGAATATTGGTGATTCGGATGACGAAGATGATGGTCAAGACCAAGATGGCCATCAGAGGTCAGATGATTCGGATGACGAAGATGGCGACGGCGACGAAAGTATAGAAATGGTGCTTCTTTGTCTGTCGCTAATTAACGGCGTACTTATTCATGAGGTGAAGGACCAAGACCTTGACATAGTGAAGACACTTAATCCTCAAATCCAGTGGATAGCGCAGCATGGGCCTGAAAGTCTTCGGTTCAAGGCTCTGCAGACTTTTGAACTTCTGGGATCGTTACAGGTCTCACAAAATGGCGAATTGCACGTTAGAGATGAGTCTGCAGATATACTTCGAAAGGCAATCAGCTCTTTGGACGATCCCATCGTGCCAGTCCGAGCACATGGTCTTCATCTCGTCAGACAACTGATAGAAAGGAAGGATCCGATTATTTCAGCACAAGGAGCTCTCAAAATATTTCTTTCCCAGCTGAAGGATGACGACTCGTTTATTTATTTGAACGCGATAAAAGGTCTGGAAACTTTATCGGATGTTTACGGTTATGCAAATGTGTTTCCGGCTATAATAGGACACTATGCAGATCCTAAAGTCACCATTGACGAACGCTTGCGTACTGGCGAGGTCATTATGCGAATCATAAATAGGCTGAAACAGGCGCTTTCTGCAGAGTATATCGCCATGTTTGCTGATACCCTGATTTCTATAATATCTGTAAGGGAAGAAAAGGGGGATGATGACCGTGTCAGGATGTCTGCGATGAGTATTTTGAGTGCAGTGTGTGAAAACAATCCGATTGGAGCTCATAGATGGCTTTATGACATTGTTGATTGTGCCATAGGCGTTTTGACATTTGAAGTGTCTGATGAACTCGCTATCATGAGACGATCTGCTTTAGTTCTTATTGGATCTTTGTTAAAAGGTATTGAGTCGACAATCGATATCTCTGCTAGTCAGCTAACCAACGTTTTCAATAGGGTTGGCTACGTGAGAGAACAAGATAATGATCCTCTCGTCAGGGAACAGGCAAAGAATGTTTTAGATATAGCAAGAGATATGAACCTACCAGTATGATAAGAATCATATAACATGCATTTCCATAATAAATAATTAACGCTCTCTATCATAATAGAAGTCCAGCTTACGTTTTGCCTTTTTTTCGCTGTACACCTTTTTAAAATATTCGGCCTCCCGCTTGGTGAGCTTTCTATTGGCACGCTCTGTCTTCAGGCTTTTTCCATCTGCGGTTCTATTGTACAATTGCTCAATGTCTTCTGGATTAAATGACGAGGTATCAACAAAGTCCTTCATTGCCTTCTGTTGCATCTCCACCGTGACATTCTGTTGCCCAGATATATCTGTTGACTGATCCCAAGCGGACGCTTCTTCTTCAAGAAGCTGCTGATATTTTTTGATTCTTTCTGCCTTAGAGAGCGCCTTGAATTCTTCGCTCGCAAGTCGATCGACTAGAGAAACTCGAGACGAATCTGGAACCCGAGGATTTATCCACGTGGTCAACTTTGTATACCGATTGTAAAAGTAATAGGCACTTCTATCTGGATCCCAAATTGGCTCCCACCCATCATCATTCTCTCGAGCAATTATCTCTTTGGAATGGCTGGTGGACTCCAGCCGATCTTCTTCATCAGATATTCTGGTTTTTGAAGCCTCGACAATTGGAAACATCGCTAAAGATGTTTCATGAGAGGACTTGACGTCAGATAGTCTACCGGCCGACGGCTCCTCAGGAAGCTGTACATCTGGAGGCCTATCAGGTAATGGCTCATCAGGAAGCGGTACATCTGGAGGCCTATCAGGTAATGACTCGTCAGGAATAGGAATGTCTAGTACCGTATCAGATGATGGCTCCTCACCAGAAACTGCAAGTTCTGTTCCACGTTGATCTACTAAACTATCTGAAAGTCTAGTTGGAGCAGACGTCTCGTCAACATCCTGCTCTGACACTTGTTTCAATGAACCTGATAGATGGATTCTACTGTCATTAATATCATCAACCTGTGTTCCGCTTGATGGTCTCATCTTTTTGCGAGATCGCGAGAAAGAACCGTCGTCACTTAAGTCATCCTCATGTTCCGGCATCTTTATAATGCCAATTAATTGATATGAAAGCCGCAAACTTAGGAGATCCTATGGATATCTCGGCGCAAGAGGAGTATAGGTGAGCTACTTCTTGGGTGTTAAATAGACTGAAATAACAAAATAGATGCTGAATCACCTCAGATCAACTACTAATAGCTTGTCTCATCGCTGATTCTGACGATGAGACGTCATAAAGATAATCATATGTGGGTGTTTCGCTACGGAAGAAGCTCCAATATTCTTCTGGTAAATACATCAATTGCACAGTAGAACAACTTCAGCAACTTAACAAAACCACCACCAATTCTATTTCCACTCTTTGTTATTTTAAGAACCTCTCAAGTAACTTTGGATGTCTCACATTCAACACGATTTGGAAGCTCCATGATTATCAGGGTTACAAATAGATCGACGGTGAAAGAGGCATTAAACCCTAACGCCTTTCTGGATCTTCAGCCGAGAAGCTAACTGAAATATAGGTCCACGCCTAGCCTACACCAGTCAAGAAGATTAAAGTCACGAGGAGCAGTATCGACACTCGAGTTCAGCTCTAGAAATCGAATTGCGAAAATCGTTGAACAAACATACGGGGAGATAGGATATTATTACACTGCCTTTTGTGCTATGTTATATGCAATCTACAATACTTTAACTCAATTATATAGCTTACAATTGCAATTGAAACCCCTTATATCCAAAACAACGAATATACGCTCGTATCGATAAAACTCCTGCTGCCGATATGCCAAAGACAATTCGACAGTATGGAATCCGGTAGAATTTTCTTGATAGTGAGATGAGCCTCATACATCATGTAGGTGATGGCCATAATCAACTAGGCAGGGTTATGCAGGCCCATAGAAGGCGATGGATCTTTTTCGAGGAGGGGTATGGGCCAGCTAGCTCAAAGTATAAAAGTAGTGGTTGTCCCCCAGAAATTCAGTACTTTCTACTCGATAAAACCTTCAGTTGGTGACTAGGAGTCTAAAGATATTTTATACTCTTTTTTATTAGAAGCATAGAGGGAAACAATGAGTGAAAAATCAGAGTCATTTGAGTTCCAGGCTGAGATCTCTCAGTTGATGAGCTTGATCATCAACACTGTCTACTCGAACAAGGAAATTTTCTTGCGAGAGCTGATCTCAAACGCCTCGGATGCCATTGACAAGATCAGGTACCAGGCACTGGCTGATCCCAAGCAGCTCGAAACTGAGCCTGAGCTGTTTATTCGCATCACCCCCAAGAAAGAGGAGAAGGTTCTTGAGATCCGAGACTCTGGTATTGGTATGACCAAGGCTGACCTCGTCAACAACCTTGGTACTATTGCAAAGTCGGGCACCAAGTCGTTCTTGATGGACGCTCTTTCCAATGGTGCTGACGTGTCCATGATTGGCCAGTTTGGTGTCGGTTTCTACTCTCTCTTCTTGGTGGCTGACCGGGTGCAGGTAATCTCCAAGCACAACGATGATGAGCAGTACATTTGGGAGTCTTCTGCAGGCGGAAAGTTCACTATTACTCTGGATGAGACCAATGAGCGAATCAACCGTGGTACCATCATTCGAATGTTTATGAAGGAGGACCAGCTTGAGTATCTGGAGGAGAAGCGCATCAAGGATGTGGTCAAGCGCCACTCTGAGTTCGTTGCCTATCCTATCCAGCTGGTAGTGACTAAGGAGATTGAGAAAGAGGTTCCTGAAGAAGAGGAGGAAGAGGTTGTCGATGATGACAAGAAGCCTAAGATCGAGGAGGTGGATGACGAGGATGAGTCCAAGGAGAAGAAGACCAAGGAGCCAAAGAAGATCAAGGAGACTGTCACTGAGAACGAGGAGCTTAACAAGACCAAGCCCTTGTGGACCCGAAACCCGTCTGAAATCACCAAGGAGGAGTACGCCACCTTCTACAAATCGATTTCCAACGACTGGGAAGACCACCTTGCTGTTAAGCACTTCTCCGTTGAGGGCCAGCTCGAGTTCAAGGCCATCCTTTTTGTTCCTGCTCGAGCACCCTTTGACCTGTTTGAGTCCAAGAAGAAGAAGACCAACATCAAGCTGTATGTGCGACGGGTGTTCATCACTGACGATGCTGACGAGCTTATCCCGGAGTGGCTTGGTTTCATTAAGGGTGTTGTTGACTCCGAGGAGCTTCCTCTGAACCTGTCACGAGAGATGCTGCAGCAGAACAAGATCCTCAAGGTGATCCGCAAGAACATTGTCAAGAAGGTGATCGAGACGTTCAATGAGATTGCTGAGGACCGGGAGCTTTTCGACAAGTTCTACACTGCTTTCTCTAAGAACATCAAGCTTGGTATCCACGAGGACTCGACCAACCGGGCTGCGCTTGCAAAACTGCTGCGATACAACTCAACCAAGTCTGCTGATGAGCAGACTTCGCTGTCTGACTATGTGACCCGAATGCCTGAGCATCAGAAGAACATCTACTACATTACTGGTGAGTCTGTGAAGGCAGTCGAGAAGTCGCCATTCTTGGATGCTCTGAAAGCCAAGGATTTCGAGGTTCTGTATCTCGTTGATCCCATTGACGAGTATGCTATGACTCAGCTCAAGGAGTTTGAGGACAAGAAGCTTGTCGATGTGACCAAAGATTACGAGCTGGAGGAGACTGAGGAGGAGAAGAAGCAGCGAGAAGAGGAGGTCAAGGAGTTTGAGGACTTGACCAAGTCGCTCAAGGAGATCCTCGGCGACGCTGTTGAAAAGGTTGTGGTGTCGCACAAGCTTGTTGATGCGCCCGCTGCTATTCGAACTGGCCAGTTTGGATGGTCGGCCAACATGGAGCGAATCATGAAGGCTCAGGCTCTGCGGGACACATCGATGTCTGCGTACATGTCGTCTAAGAAGACGTTCGAGATTTCTCCCAAGTCGCCCATTATCCGCGAGCTGAAGAAGAAGGTCGAAACGGACGGTGTTCAGGACAGGACTGTTAAGGACCTGACTACTCTTCTGTACGAGACTGCTCTGTTGACGTCTGGTTTCTCGCTAGAAGAGCCCAACTCGTTTGCTTCTCGAATCAACCGACTGATTTCTCTTGGTCTCAACATTGACGATACTCCTGAGGAGGCTCCTGCTGCTGTTGCAGAGGTCTCTGACGAGGCCGCCGCTGAGAGCGTCATGGAGGAGGTCGACTAAGTTAATAGTGCTGTAATGATTGAAGAATGTACATATGGCTTCCCTCGTAAAGACTATTCAGCCGTGCTATTTGATTCTACTTCCAAGAGTTCGTAGCTTGGCAATATCAGCTTATGTGCTATAGGATATGAAGATTAACTAGATAAGTAAGAATATTATCCGTGTCTTGAAATATGTCAACAATACGAATGTAGGTGTCACTTCCTCGGCTAACACCAGTGATTAGTGCTAAACAGTTAGAAATTGCGATATCTTCTTTGAGTAAGAGAACGATGGATCAAATAGGTCAAGCTATAAAGATCGTGGTTTGGTTAGGACTCTTTGGATAGGTCAAGCTATAAAGATCGTGATTTGGTTAGGTTAGGAGTCTTTGGATTTCTGGAATTACTGTGCCAGTCGTGTTGTGTGAAAACTGCTGCGCAGTTGAGGCCGTGACTTGTGGATTGCTACATTTGTGGCCAAGGCAAAAAGACGAGATTTATTCCGTTAAGCCGTCTAAAAATGCTTATCAGGATAGTTGATTAGATCATCAAATTGAATATATTACTTAGCTTTTTGCCGAAGGAGAGCAGCGGATCTGTAGCACCGCCTATCCAGCAAATTCAGTAGTGTGAAGCACACACAAAAAATAAGGTGAAAAGTTAAATTACTATTTCAGCAACATAAGTACCGGTGATTTTGAGCAAAACTGGTGCATGTCAGAAAGTTGGTGCATAGTACGGTTGAATTTCCTCCGTGGTAATACTAGTTGGGTTAATTTTTTTTTGGTCGCTGTGCATGGCTCTGGACTACTGCATGTGTCCATTATTTTTTTTTCTTCGGAGGCAGTTGTTGTTCTGACGGTTGTAAGAACGGCACGACGCTGCGAGTTGACAGATACAGCATCATCACTGTACCTGAGTTACTATTTTGTCGGCAAGCCTTTTTGCACTTTATACAGAAACAACTCCCTACATGACAAACTAGTCCGGGCTAAACAATCGGAGATCTGCACGTGAAGGATTCGCGTTGCAGATCGAAGTGACGCGTCCCGAATAGGCATTGTAATTGACAGCTGCGTGAAGCACATCCATTGTGACAGGCGCCGTCAACAAACGACCGGATATGAGGCCATCGGCAAAATTGCCCTCTGGCCCTGGTGCAACACGTTGATGTGATTGCCACCCCGTGCTCCGTTGGGAAGAAGAAGAAAAACCAGTAACCGGCGCGTTGGGGCGTGTGGTGGTGGCTGGATGGCGCGTCGGGCCAGATTCGGAACAAAGCGAGTAGTGGACTGCATGGGGCGGAAAATCGCCTAAAAAAGTCATAATGAAACCCCTTGGCTACTGATTCGACGCACACGCCGCTGGCGGGACGCAGCTGTTAATTACCGATTGCTTCTAGTCGACTTGACGTTCTCAACTTCTGTCTGTGATTGCTGGTCTGGTTGCAAACTGCCCGGTGGTCGCCACCTTTTATACCTCTTGTAGCCCACTTGTTGCCATCCGTCCACAACCATCACCTGGAACCGCCCCAATCCTTTTTGCAACCGCCATACAAGGCCCCAGCCATATTGTGATGACAGAGAACGCAGATAAGCGGCAGGTCGAGGCCGCCAAAAAGGTGCTGCGACGAGCAGAGGTCTCAAGGGTATGTTTATCGGCACAGTACTGGCTCAGATCGCTAACTCCAGATCACCAGAAATCTCAAATCACGGCTCGCGCTGGCCAGTTTCAAAATCCAGCGTGGATGGGAGAACTTGGGCCTCGACTCGATCGAGCCCCGAGTCGCCAGCGAGGCGTCGCCCTCGTCAGACGTCTCGCCTAAGAGAGACTTTTTCCAGGCTTTTCCGCACTCGTCGCCAGCCAGAAGTCCTCCGCAGGCATTTGCAGAACCGCTCAAGCCAGCTCCAATGCTCCAGCCTGCGCTTGCGCCCACCCATCATCACAAGCGCGCACGCACGCTCGACGAAAAGGACCTCGGCGTGCCCGTGAGCTCGACCAAGACCACGAGCTCGTCGTCTGCCAAAGGAGATGAGGCTAGTGCTGGCGGACGGTCTGGCGGCGACGAGTCGCAGGCAAAGTCTGAGCTGAGCCCGCCAAAAACGCCGCCTCCTAAGCGCCATGACCGTCAGGACAGAGACGGAGCCGACCTGCTCATGTACTTGGCAACCTCACCAGCTCCATCGCAGCGAGGCACGACTTTTGCATATCCAGCGTCATCTCCGCTGCACAGGCCTCCCAGCACGGCGGCTCCTCACACTCCGCAGGCTTCGTCGTCGTTCAATTTCTCCGACTTTCTGCACTACATGACGCCGTCACCAGGCCAGTCGCAGGCACGCACTCCGGACAGACCGTTGCTGAGGTCGGCGCGCCAGAGACTCAACTTTGACCATCCTCTGGCACCTCCAGCCTAATAGCAGCAGCAATGGCATGCATGTACGGAGCACGCTACGATATAACGACATTATGCATCTACGATATATCTGTTGAATGAATTTATTGCTAATTGAGTGGTACTGTAGAGTGCTTTCAGTGGTTGTTGCCGTGGTCGCAGTGGTCACTTGTAGTCGACGTAGTCGCAGGGTCGCACTAGTTGCAGCAATCATTTATACGAGGAGGAGTTTATAGCATAAGATCGACATAGTTAGAGATGTCACGACGATGATTTCAGCGACGAATATGGGGTACAAAAAGTGCAGAAAACAGCAGATGAGCATTGTGAGTGGTATTTCTTTGCATGATATTGATGCTGTATATGATGTGTTATGACGACGATAAAATAACTAGCTTTACTGTGTATCCAATTTGACGCTCTAATGGGTTCGTTTGTCAGATTTTATAGGCGATGTACTGGGCGGCGAGATACTAATTATATGGGTAATATATTGTGCGAGGGATGACATAAACCACTTTATAATGCTGAAGTAGCCTAATCAGCACAGAAGAAGAGCCACTGCCTGGTGGGAGCTTAGCTGTCACCGGCCAGCGAGCAAATGCATCAACTATGCAGGTTGAACCTGCTGCAGCCAAATAACTGCAGACATGTCGTTGCAGGTAAACCACTGCAGTACACACGATTTACAAACCAGACGAGTCAACATAAATATTTTTTGCAAACAGATGGGTGCCAAACGAGTACTGCCGCTGCACATCTTGTGAGTGCATGTCCTATCGCTGCACTAGTTGGCTCCTGTCAGATCAAAAACTATGGAAGATCGCCGTAGCCAAGTTCTGGCTGCTTACCCTCCGCATCCCAACCCACAGGTCAGGCAGCTGTACAGTTGCTGGATTAAAGACCAAGGGCCTAATTTGTCATTGTGATAGCTGGGTGAAACCGGTTGGGTGAATGTTTTAGCGCCGGAGAGGTCGGATTGGTGAGCTGTTGGACTGACAGCCTTTATTTGAGTCGCAGCATTTGCATGTGTCACGACGTCGCAGACGGCCATAATAAGCGACTCTTCTCGACTCTGGATCAGTCGTCGCCTGGGCCCAACATGGACGCCGACTCGGACTCGGACAGGCCTCTTCACCAGCCAGAGAGGGTACGTATCGTCGAAGGTCTGTTGCAGAGCCATCCGCTAGCGGTAGGCCAGGTGGTGCATGCGATTCCTGTCAAATGGTGGAACTCGTTCATGAGCGTTGGCGATGGTTCCGAACTGGAGCCTCTAGACGCCTCTGAGCTGGTTGAGCCTGCTGATGATGCTTCTGGAGACGTCTACGCTGTCAATTCAAATAGCAGCTCCAACTCGACCACCAGTTCAACAGAAAGTGCTGCTCCTACAGTAGGAAGTGCCGAAACCGTATCGTCAAGCGACTCCACGCCTGGCGCTGTGGCGGTAAAACCGACAGGGGACGAGTGGATAGCTTCGCCACATATACCCCCTATCATTGATGCCTCTCAGGCAGTGTTTGTGCCCACTCAAGTGTGGGACACGCTGGTGGGCTGGTACTCGTCGACGGGAGTCGATATCGAGCGTCAGGTCATTAATGTGGGGTCCCCGCAGTCGCCAAAGCCCATAGTCGAGGTCAACAGAGTCGTGATATACTTCGTTGCCCTTGGAAGTGTAGAACTCAAGACGAAAGTGCTTTCAGTGTCTGCGCAGGGTACCATTCAGTCTCTTATAGATGCTTTGGAGATGCCAGATATCCGGCTGTGGAGAGTCTCAAAGTCCGAGCGAGACATCCCCCAAGAACTGTCGGTGCCCGAATTCAGAAACATGAACGTGACGTTACTTGACAAGCCAGATCGCAAGCTCCACGAGCTCAACATGGCTGGATCTGAATATCTTGTGGTAGAGCAAAAGACCATTACTGGCTGGCTTACTCTACGGGGCGGCCGTACCAAGGGAACCACTGGGCTCAAGAACCTGGGCAACAGCTGCTATATGAATTCTGCATTACAGTGTCTGTCTCATATCGAGGAGCTCGCGGCATACTTCCTGAGCAACAAATACAAGGACGACATCAACCACGACAATCCCATAGGTTACGGTGGAAATGTAGCCATGGCGTTTGCTTCGCTGCTAGAGAACATGCTTTTGGGCGTGCAACTGTCATTCTCTCCCGGAAGCTTCAAGCACGTCATTGGAAGATATGGCTCTGCGTTCTCGGGCTATCTGCAACAGGATTCGCAAGAGTTCCTGGCATTTCTGCTCGATGGGCTTCACGAGGATCTCAATCGCATCCGTAAAAAGCCCATCACAGAGAAGCCAGAGCTGTCTGACGACAAAGTCGACGATCCAGTTGCCGTTGCCGAACTGGCGGAAGAATGCTGGAAACGCCATAAACTGCGAAACGATTCGATTGTTTTAGACCTGTTTGCCGGGTTGTACAGGTCGACTTTAGTGTGCCCCGACTGCCAGAAAGTGAGCATCACCTTCGACCCGTTCACAGACCTGACACTGCCGCTGCCTAGCTCGAACTCGTGGATCAAGAATGTCCTGGTAGTACCTGTGAAGGGCAGAATTATTCAATATGAGGTGGCGCTTGATATGTATGCATCCATTCGTCAACTCAAGGAATACATTGCTAAGCGGTTGAACCTGACAAAAAATGGCGGTGCTGACAGACTCTTTGTTTCAGAGCCCTACAATCACCGGTTTTACCGCCATTTTGACGATCGCGACATTGTATCTGAGACTGCCGACGACGACATAGTAGTCTATGAGCTCGATGAGCCTGTCGCCGAGTACGAGGATATCTTTATAGTCCCCGTGGTGCATCGTGCTGCAAAGCTGAAGGCGAAAGCTGACGCGAGGCAGGCACCCATTCTCAACAGCGGTGGCTCTTTTTTTGGGGTGCCTTTTTTCATTACACTTTCCAAAACCGATGCCTTTGATGAGGGAATTATCCGGTCAAAAGTGCTGCAAAAATACGGGGAAATCAGTGGGCTCGGCGAGGACGATTTGCAGTTCAAGCTATGCATTGTAGAGTCAAGATCGAAAGAGTCCCCTATGGTAGCTCGCAGACTAACAGGCGAAATGATAAGGCCGTTGTCGGACCGTTTTCATGCCGTAGTGTCGAATGACACCGAGGTTGACGAAAATGATGCTGATGTTGAGGATGCTGCTGATGTTGAAGACGTAATTGTTGACAACGAATATGTTGATGAAACTGCTAGTGTTAACGATCTGGAAGCTGCAATTGGTAGTGATGATGACTCTTCGCTCAGCCTGCCTCCTTCTGTATCTCATTCGCAGCATGATGAAGGGCATTCCAGTCGAGTTGGACAAGCAATGCACGACAAAACTACGCAACTATTGTTCGACAATGAGGGTTTGCTGTGTGATTTTGAATCCGACATGATTGGGGACAGGTGGGAACCGATAGTAATTGTCAACGAAGAAGCTGTCGAGATGAAGAAAAATAAGGAACTCAACCAAAAGAAAGTGGTTGATTTATCCGATTGCCTCGATTTGTTCTCAGAGCCAGAGATCCTCGGCCAAGACGACCTGTGGTATTGCTCAAAGTGCCAACATCTCCGCCAGGCTACCAAGACTATAGAGCTATGGACGGCGCCCGACATTTTCACCATTCATCTGAAGAGGTTTGCGAGCTTCAGGAGCTTTCGCAACAAGATCAATGACATTGTCCATTTCCCCATTGAGGGTCTAGATATGTCTGATAGGATTGGTGACAAGTCGAAGTACAAGCAACGTGAACTGATTTACGACCTCATTGCGGTTGATTGTCACTTTGGAGGGCTGGGAGGCGGTCATTACACTGCTTATGCGAAGAACTTTGTAGACGGCAAGTGGTACTACTTTGACGACACAAGCGTGCATGGAACGAATCCAGAGAAGGCTATCAACGAGTCAGCATATCTTTTGTTCTACAGGAGACGCAGCACCGAGCCGTTGGGTGGACCGTCAATGAAAGGAATCGTGGCTGAGGCGCGTGCCCGACTTCAACGACCAGACGAGAAGATGCCCGCTACGTCGTCGTCGCCTGCTCCTTCTGTCAGAAGCGGATACAGTGATACGTTCCGTGGTCCTGGCAGAGTGCTGGGCACTGCTACTGACATAGAAGGTGCTCCGTGGTTACGCGGAAATGGCCATTTCAATCTTCGTACCTCTGAAAGAGGCAAGTATGATTTCAGTAGCGATGATGATGATAGCGATGATATTCTGAAACACGCTATGGAGACCATGTCCGACACTGACGATGCCGATAGAGAAAATACGGAGTACGAAGATGCCCAGTCGGACGTTATAGATGACGATTAGGTTTGGTCAGCCCTTGTCTATGGTTGCTGGTCAAGCAGCTCCTTCAGAGTAGGTATGCTCTCTGCAGCTCCTTTGCGGGTCACACTGATTGACGACGCTCTTGATGCAAACTGAAGAGCGTCTGAAACAGCGGCATTGGCTGCGATCTTACCCACGAACGCTCCCAGAAAAGTGTCGCCCGCACCAGTGGTATCCACCACATTTGTAACCCGTATAGCTGATATATGTGTTACTTTTGTACTGTGACTTGTCCTGTAGATGGATCCGTTTCCGCCAAGCGTAATGACGATGCACTCGCATGAGGGGTGTTGCTCGTAAAGCACGTCGATTGCCCTTTCAGCGATCTCGACGCTATCGTCGGCAGTCACTGGCAGACCAGCAATATGAAGAGCCTCAGTCGAGTTGACGATGAGATAGTCGACGTAGTCAAAGATGCCCTTCTCAAACTCAATCAACGGCGACGGGTTATACACGGTGCGCACGCCGGCTGCTCGTGCAGTGCGCAGAGCATCAAACACAATGTTGGCGGGAATCTCGTTCTGCAAAACCAGATAGTTGGTCTCAGAGATCAATTGACGTAGCAGGGCATCCACTGCCAGGTATTTCCCGTTGGCACCAGGATACACGAGGATGCGGTTCTGGCCAGTCGGTTCTTCGAGCAAGATCGTAGCAGTGCCGGTGTTTATGCCGCTCACAGTGTCTACATACGAGACATCGATGCCTTCGTTTTTCATTCCTGCTACGATATCGGCGCCAAACGCATCGTCGCCCACTTTGCCGATAATTCGCACAGCTACAGACGGAGGGCTGGTTCGCCGGAGAGCAATGGCCTGATTGGCGCCTTTGCCTCCAAAATGAGTCTCAAAACCCACTGCAGCCACCGTCTCGCCGCCATCAGGGATTCGCTTGGCTATAGTGACAAGGTCGTAGTTGATTGAGCCCAGCACAGTCACCAACATGATTAATGTTTCTTTCTATTTACGAACGCTACTCTTTATATACATACACACACGCTCCTGAGTAGTATAGCCCGCCGCACTATGTACACATTTTAATGGGAACCTGCCTGCTGCTGGATGCGACCGATGTAGCTTCGCGAGATGAGATTCCAGGCATGAATATACTTCTCCATGCACTTGCGAGTACATTCTTGCTCAGCCGAGCTCACGGATGGTCCAGGCACAGGGAAGCACTTTTCAAAGCAGTTCTCATTGATTTTCTGCCATTAGCAAGCCTATTCATATGCAACATCTCTACTCACATTGACAAGTTCGGTTGCATTGGCAACCGCCAGCTCCTGGGAGATCTGCTCCTGAAGCTTGCGCTTAATTTCCGCGCTGCTCTGTGCCGACGTTGATGTGCTCAGAGGCGCTTCTTTGGACGCTCCCGAGCTACCAAAAATGGAGGTGAACCCCGACATGTGAATTAGTTCTGATGGTGAGTTGAATAGGGCATAGGCAATTTTAGCGACGCCCCATTTTGCAGGGCTCGACGAAATAAATTCCGGAGGGTCAGTTTTAGACCTGCACAATTATTTATACCTGCACGACGAGACCCAACTATATATGACGAGCTCACAGCCACCTTTGAGCTTCTCGCCAGAGGTGTTTGCTCGTCTGGAGCCTGATATATACCTCCAGAGGCACCTGGAGATCGGGCTGAGGCCTGGGGGCCTACGCAGGTTTGACGAGTTCCGGCCAGTGTCTGTGCAAACGTCCGATGAGCAGGGGCCTCTACTGCCCAACACGCTTGGCTCAGCGGTGCTGAGTGTTGGTGGCACCACAGTGGTATGTGGTATTACTGGTGGAGTGACGGAATTCCCCGGGAAGGCTGGAGTTTATCCCAATGTCCAGATCATCCGAGGAAGTCGCAGTGGTCCACCGACTCAGGAGGAAATGGTTACCTCGCAGCGGGTTTTTCAGATATTACAAGACAGCGACATGGTAGATGACTCTAACTTTCAAATTGAAGGATCTGATGATTCAAAGTGGCTGGTTCTTTCGGCAAATGTTCAAGTACTTAGTCGTAGTGGCCCGCTGTTTGATGCTGTGTTCAATTGCATCATGTGGGCCTTGAAAAATGTCAAGCTCCCATTGATGGCGATTGATCCAGATACCAAGCAAGTCTTATGCGATGATAGTATCACGCGCAGACTGGTGTTCAAGCAGCAGCTGGAGTCGTCGTTCAGCAGCTCCTACGGCGTTGGGTTGGTCCGGAAGACAGGTACGACCGCCATACTAGCAGATCTGGAGGGCGATACTGAAGAAGCGTGCTTGACGAGCCGGATCTCGACAGTGAGTACCTCAGAAGGGCTGCTTACAGGCCTAACACTGTCGGTGACATCGAGCATCGTGGGCAGCGGAGGGCGTGATCTGGGAATTAGCATCACACGCGAGCAACTGCGCACTGCTCTAGCGACTGCCAGAGAGCGTGCTCGCGCAGCGGTACAGTAGAAGACTACCGTGTTGTCAGAGAATGCTTAAACAATTGGGTGTTTCTATACAGCTGACACATGATATCGCACAATGGCACTATCAGGCTGCGTTCTGCCAACATCTTCTGCCATAGTCGTTGCCACAGCGTGACGGAGTCGCAAGACGCTGCAGTACGGTCCTGTCTACCTGTTTCCCCCAATGTCATCTGCCATACTTATTGCCAGGCCAACACGCCTCAACTGCGAAGCAGTTGCAACAGCGCGACGGAGTCGCAAACACTTGATAATCCTGTTAAAACGTGCCGCCCTGCGACAACATCTGGTCTCTGATGTCAGGTAGTTCGCCAGGCGTCACTGATGTTGGTGTTTCCGTTGCATGCGCTACAATAGTCAATTGATTGCTCTCACGGTTATTTTTTGTCAACATGGTTGTAGCTGACAGGCGGTCAATTAGAGCTGTTCGGACGGTTGCAAACCTTTTCTAACTACTCTTACGACTCACTGCGTCGTGCTGTTGCAACTGCTCGGCAGTTGGTCGGGGACACTCAACGAACTGTCAATGTATAATGTATAATAACCCTTCATGATGGTCGTTGATCAATATCAACCGTTATTGGCTGATATCTACGTCTAATTAGGAAACTAGTCAATTTACTGTCTGAGCATGCTGGCAAGGCACATTACATGGTCCACGTCAGATAGATGCACATCGGCCTATATCAGTCCAGCACAGGCTCAGTCCAGCACAGACTCAGTCCAGCATAGGCTATGCGTAGAGTCCCTGATTTTGCCTGATTCGGCCTTATCAGGCTGCTACGGTCGCACCCGTTTCAGCCGTCCAGCGCCGCGTGCAGAACCGCCGTTGAGGGTTTTGTTGAGAACTGCCACTTGTTGACATGCAACCAACCGCAGCACATAATCGCCAGCTGTCGTCTGATTCCGGCCCAATTGTGCATGGCAGCGGCAGTAGAGCAGTATAGACAAATGAAAATTCAATGACCAGTCTCTTCAGCCCGTAGTAGTGGTTCGAATATCCGTCAAATTGCTAGACGGATCGCCAATCCCGCAGCAGTGGCTCTCGCGCGTCTGTCAGGCTTTTTTTTTTTCTTTTTCGGCATCAAGCAGCCTCGGGAAAAATCATTGTCAAGGAAAAAAAAAATTTCAGGAAACACCGAAAGAGACACATTGTCGACTGGAAAAAGCAAAAGCTGCAGGTCGGCATATAATTGGCACACGCAAAATATATATGGTAGGGCGTTCGCATTTTTGCTTGTAGCGAAGTCAACATTTAATTATGTCTTCGGTTACTGTCACCCAACGTCGGCCCTCTATCCATAGCGGCCAGAAATTGTCTGCCAAGAAGGCTATTGATACACTTGGCCGTGAGTTCGAGGCCCCTACCTATGGGATCAAGGAAGTTCTGGACGCCATTCCGGCCGAGTGTTACAAACGGTCTGCTCTGAAGTCACTGGGCTATGTTGCGCGCGACCTGTTTTTCCTGGGCCTGTTTGCGTACTTGGCGCTCACCTACATCCACTTGCTGCCTTGGCTGTCGGTGAGAGTGCTGGCGTGGACGCTGTACACGGTGGTGCAGGGCCTGTTTGGCACCGGTGTGTGGGTGTTGGCCCACGAGTGTGGTCACGGAGCGTTTTCCGACTACAGATGGTTGAATGACAGCGTCGGATGGGTGCTGCACTCTGCGCTACTGGTCCCGTACCACTCGTGGCGGCTGTCGCACTCCAAGCACCACAAGGCAACTGGCCACCTCACGCGCGACATGGTGTTTGTGCCCAAAGAGAAGGAGGTGTTTCTGTCCAAGCGGGGCCTCCAGAATGCCTCGGAAGACGCTCCCATCGTGACGCTCTACTACTTGTTTCTGCAGCAGGCGTTCGGGTGGCCTCTGTACCTGTTCACCAACGTGACAGGCCAGCCGTACCCGAACCGGTCCCGGTTGACCCAGAACCACTTCTGGCCCACCTCGCCGCTGTACGATAAGAAGGACTTCTACGATATCATAATCTCTGATATCGGCATTGCCGCCATGCTGTCAGTGCTGTATCTGAGCTCCCAGAAGTGGGGCTGGGCGTCGGTCGTGGTCATGTATCTTGTCCCCTGGATGTGGGTCCACCACTGGCTGCTCCACATCACGTACCTGCAGCACACCGACCCCCGCCTGCCCCACTACGACGCTTCCGACTGGAACTTTGCGCGCGGGGCTGCCGCCACTATTGACCGCGACTTTGGGTTTATCGGCCAGCACATCTTCCACGACATCATCGAGACCCATGTGCTGCACCACTACGTGTCGCGTATTCCGTTCTACAACGGCCGCAAGGGAACCGAGGCCATCAAGCGCGTCATGGGCAAGCACTACGTTCGAGACGACTCAAGCTTTATGACCGCCATCTACCGTGTCGCAAGGGCCTGTCAGTTCGTGGAGGGTGATAACGGGATCAAGATGTTCCGCAACATCAACAACATTGGTGTTCCGCCTATCATTGATAAGCGACTCTCTGAGTAGCCGTTATACTAGAACGTGTTTTTGTTTTGTTTTATTCTGTTCTGTCCTGCTGTTTTTTTTTTTTTGTTTTCCTGTTCTTCATCGTGTTCTTCTGGAGTAGTACCTATTGCAGTGATTATTGCAGTGATTATTACAGTCTATTATACGGCTATTATTATTATTGGAGTGCCGATATATTGTAGTGTCTATAATGCCTACTATAGTGCCTATTATAGTGCGTGCTGTTGCTGTTGTAGTGCCTATTATTGTCTATCCGTGCGCTTTTATTGGTCTAGGTCAGAGCTCAATGTTCTCTAGTGTGTCTATGTCGAGTCGCGAGTTTGCGTGAGACGCTTCTAAGCGACCTCTCTTTAAATCCTGCTCCTGTGAAAGATTGCAGAAGCGTATGACAGCTTCTGGCGGAATCGTCTTTCTCTTCATCTTGAATACATACTTGGAGACGGTGACGGCGTGAAGCTTTTCGCTTGACGACTCAAACCGCGATACAACGTAGATCCACTTATCGTCCCATCCTAGCACTCGCGATCTGATGGTGGTGGACCTGTACGGCTTGATTTCTCGTTTGAACGCGGCCATTACTCCTCCAAGATGGACAAATGGCCACTCGGTGCTACCTATCTTGACCTCCGCGTCCTTGTAATAAAGAAAATAATCCTTGAAAAGGTGCATCATAAGGTCGGTTCGAGCAATATCAAGGTCCGAAAAATAAGTCGAGTTGGCTTTGTGCAAATTGAAGTCGATTTCCAACAGCGGTGTGTGCGTCCTATACCTGCGGACTTCAAATAGCGAGCGCGGTTTCTGAGACCGCTTTACATAGAAATGCTTGAGCATAAAATAGAAGAATCGCACATGGTAGGCAAAGGGAAGAGATTTCACGTTGATCAATGCCAAGATAAATAAGAGGACTTTAGGCGACGCGTTCATCTTTGATATCGTACTCTTTCGTTTACAGTCGGCAGTACTGGATGAGGTCGAGCTGAGGCAACCTCGGATTTAGATAGTGCGGCTACGAATCTCAGCCGTGCCTGCTGATGTCAAACCACACGCAGATCGATACCCGATAAGGATGGAACATGCATAAAGCTTAATTGTTTTAACTTCGTCGAAATGTATATTACATACTTTAGTTTTCTTATAATTGGTAAAATTAATAAATTGGCATCTCACACGTATATAAAAAAAATTATCTGAAGGATGGGTATAGAAAATTACCAACTTTTGCGGTATCATCAGCAGAGTACGAAAGATCCACTTGTTTACTCCACTGGAGGGCAGGCTGGCGCAGGAGGCGGACAGACTGGAGCTGGAGGAGGAGGAGGGGGAGCTGGAGCTAGAGCTGGAGCTGGGAATCGACGAGCTGGAGCTGGAGCTGGAGCTAGGAATCGA